>BPTQ01000002.1:168578522-168590432 GCA_019973895.1 Chrysanthemum seticuspe | reverse complement strand
GCTTGAATCATCTTGGTTGGGTTGTTTTTGGATTGAAAAGTGAAGTTTATTTGGTTTTTCAAGCTAGCGACTTAGCTCTCGGACTATTTTCTTGGTAGCGACTTGCTTCACAATTTTGTAGCGACTTACAGTGTTAAAGCTAGCGAGTTAGATCTAGCGAGTTAAAGTACAAGTAGTGGACTCTCCACTACGGGTAGCGACTTGGTGGTAGCGACTTGGTCTGTAGCGAGTTGCTCTTTAGCGACTTGCATTGTTAGCGACTTGAGTAGCGAATTGCTGCCGAAATTTTGCTAGCGACTTGAGTGTTAGCGAGTTACCACTTAGCGACTTACATCTGGCTAGCGACTTGGAACTCTAGCGACTTAGCGTGGTAGCGAATTAGTTGTTAGCGACTTGGTTCAAGAATTCGTAGCGACTTGGTTGATTTTTCCCGTCAAAACTTCAAACGGCCATAACTTTTGAACCGTAACTCCGTTTTCAGCGTTCTACCCATCAAAACGACCGTGAGAACGAGGAGAATGGCACGCCGAATGAACTGGGTCATTCTTCGAGGTCTAAATCCGCTCCGAACAAAAGTTATTGAGGTTTTTAAGTTTTTAGACCTAAATTTCTTAGGAAAAACGGGCATAAACCAATCCGTATCACAACCAAACAACATCTCTGCTTATCCCATGAACAATCTAAAGTCCTATCACACAATCGTCTTTCATTGTATCATTCCATCGGTCATCTTAACACCCTCTACTGGTCATTGCTTAACGGTTTCGTCTTGATTTTAGTAAAATCCCGCGAAAGATTCTATTTCTCGGTTTAAATCATAGACGTGTAAAATCCCATGCATCCTTCCACATCATGTCTTACTCTACTGACCCAGTGATTTCAGAAGTGCTTAAACTGTATGATGTTGTGGACAACAATGATAATGTAGGCTACACTGAACGATTAAAGATGATTGAATTAAGCAATGAGGATGTGAGATCTCCGTGTTCAGAATCTAATGAGAGAGAATCGCACCAGTCCAAGCTACAAAATGCCATGCAAATGAAATGCAGCATTGAGCCCTATCAGCTACTTCATCTGCACCTCATTCAGCTGTTATCCATAGCTGGGGATCGTACATGTAGTGCTCTTTTCCGCCAGGACTTACCTACATTGACAAGAAGTTTGCTGTTGAACTTAGAACATTTAAAGCTGCAACTTACCTATGAAGAGGTTCAAAAGGATGGTTCCAGTGCAGCTCTTTAAGTAATCTACAAACAATTTCAGCCATTCATCAGTGGGGAATATTCAGCAGATTACGATCAACACTTGACTGGAATTTCCTTCAAAAAACATACTGGAATGGAAATTCAGGAATTCATTGAGACATTTATCCAACTCATGGATAATGTGAAAAAGTACATTGAAGAATCTGCACAAAAGAATGAAGACGTTAATGAGTGTCAGGTGCAGTTGAAAGATTGTTGTGATAAGTTGGGTAATGTATCTGTTGAAGAATCGGGTGTTGCTGAATGCAGAATGTCAGTGACAACAAAAATTGATGAGTCGGATAATGGAAAAATGGAATCTTCGTGCTCAAATTCACAAGAGAGAGAGGTGCACCAGACACAACATGTGCGAGTTAATGCAAAGGAACGCTCCATGGAAGCTTCGGATGTACCCAAGATAGAGATGCACCCGTCACAGCCTGTGCATGTCAATGCTCAGGTAAGTTGCATGGATGTTTCTGCTGTACCTAGTTGTGCATCTTCTACTCAAAATGATAATTATGAACTGCATGAGTACGCTGCATTTGTGCCTGATGATTCCCTTACCACTGAGCTTAACATATATAAGGATCAAGTTGCTATTTATGAACAGCGTGCTAAGTTTGAGTTGACCACCCGTGAGCAGGAAATGGATGTCCAAATACGTACAACTATTAGAAAAAGTAGGTTTAGAGAAGAAGTATTAAAACAAGAGTTAAATTCCTTACAAGAAAAGCTTTCTAAAACTGCTAAGCAAAAACACGAACTTCAAGAAAATGTTAAAATGCTTAAGCAAGAATTCAAGGCTAAGGAATCAAAACTTTTGAATGATTTTTCCAATCTAAAAACTTTGAAAAACAAGCTTGAAAATAAGTTGTACGTACAAGGGAATACCATTCAAACTGCTCACATGATCACTAAGCATAGAGTCTTAAGCGATAAGCATAGCACTCCCCTTGTTGAGGAACCAAATCCAGAGGTAATTAAAAAGGCTAGAAATGCTCATAAGGTGCTTTATGATGGTAATGAAATCCTTAAGCCTAGGCAGAAACCTAGTTGCGTTGAGTGCACTGAGGAAGATAAGAAATCTGATGAAGTCACTAGGGAGAAAATGAATAATAAGTTAGAAGATCCTGAGTGTAAAAAGAATAACATAACGATCAAACCCCATAATTACACTAAAGAAAATTGGATCTCCTTGAACAAGTTTAAGCCTCAGACTCTATTAACCCCTGAACAAGTGTTCTGGAAAAAGGATATGGAAATGCAAAAAGCTGAAAATCTTGTTGAAAAGAATCCCCCTTGTAGGAAACTGCCTAAATCAACTGTGTATCCTCCTAATAAACCAATGCACTTAGTTCCTAGATCTCTTGCCACTAAAAGCAAGACCTTAATCAGTGAATATGTTATCTTTCAACTATTTGTTGATTTTGAGAAAACTTGTAAGAAAAGGATCACACCCACCGGTATAACTGAAGGGGAAAGAGGTTTTGAGCAAACTAAAGAATGCTATTTAACTGAGGTCATGCCTTTCTTTAAACAACTAAAAGATCAATTTGAGAGTCTTAAAAAGGGGACACATTCTGATATTAAAGAAATGAAAAAGGTATTTGATGCAATGATTGTTGAGGTTAGTGACTATGAGAGAGAATTAAAATATAGTGAGATTGAAAGAAAGAACTTGCATACACTGAATGAGAATCTGATTTCTGAATGTATTGCTCAAGATGTGTTTTTCACTGCTACAAATTGTTCCATTAATGCTTCTCAATTTCATGAATTATCTGTTGCTCTGAAAGTCTCCCATGATCGTGTCATTGAGCTTGAAACAACAAATTCAAAATTGCATGAGAAAATAGAACAGGATGATCATGATAACTTGGTCAAACATTATTCTAAATTAGAAGTTGAACATCTTGCTTTGCAATTAAAACATGAACATCTCAAAGAAAATGTTAAAACCTCAAATATCAAGACATCCTCTGATGCTCCTGAGTTTGATGCAGTTTTTGAAATTAGCAAACGTGATGAACAAATTCGAGCTCATTATAACACGATCAAAAGATTGAAAGCCCAAATTTCACAACTGAAAGGTGAAAAGAAGGATGTGACTGGTTCCCATATGCCTCCACCTTTAGATTCTCAGAATTTCCAACTTCAAAACATAATTGATAACTTGCAAAAGGAAAATGATTGTTTTAAAGCTGAAATTTCAAAGGTTAATGATCAAAACAAAGAGTTATGTGATTCATTTAAAGTTAATCATGATAAACAAATTGAAAAGATAACTTCTTTACTTAACGATATTGAGAATCTGAAGCGTGAGGTGAAAGGAAAGTTGCCAATTCCAAATTGCAAATACTCTGTTCCTAAGGTTTCTGCTTGTGATAAATATGCTATCGATATGTTAATATTCCCCCGCCCATTAGGAATAATGAACTTGCACATAAAGCATATCTCTCATACCTTAAGGAAAGTTTGAAGGGTCTCCGTGAGATTGTTGAAGATGAAAGATTAGAAAAACCTTTTGATAGTACTTTAGCCTATGCCTGCATGGATGCCAAACGATCTCAGGAACTCTTAGAGTATGTAATTGTCACAAGTCCGAAATATAGCAATAGGCGAGATAGAATAGTTGTGCCTTGTTCTATGCCTAAAGCCAAGCATGTGACCCTTGATATGCCTTGTTCCATGTCAAAATTCAAGCAAGCAACCTTTGATGTGCCTCCTAGAACTTCAGATCCCAGCACTTCTAGACCAGAAATGCAGAAAGTAGTGAAGCCATGTAATGTTCCCATCGTTACTTCTACAGATGTTAAGATTGACACTAAAGTTAGCGGGTCAAAACCTAGAAGCAATGCAAAGAAGGATAGGATTACGCTAACTAAAAGTGTTCATGATAAGGAAGTGAAAGAACACCATAGGGACAAGAAGTTTGATTTGAACAAAAAGAATCGCGTTAGTTCTAGTATTAGCTCTAAGCTTACTGAAATTAATTCGAGGCCTCATGCTGTCTGCAAAACATGTAAAAAATGTTTATTTTCTGGTAATCATGATAAATGTGATGTGTTATTTCTGAGGTCTAAGATTCATAACCCAATTAAGAAAGTTTGGAGAGCGAAACTGATTAAGCAATCCTGGAAACCTACAGGGAATGTGTTTACAAATGTAGGATTTCAGTGGAAGCCCACAGGTCGAATATTAACGCATGGCAAATCTTACCCCTTAGCTAGATCCACTATGCCTAGAATAGTGCCTGTTAAGGTTTGGAAGCCAACTGGTAGAATAATCCCATTAAGCACAAAAGGTCATTTGAGTAAGTCTGATGCTTCTACTAGTTCAGCTCCTAGTGATAATGCCATTGCATCTAGGGTTTCTGCTGATTCAAAGATTGTTTGTGCTAACCAAAAGGAACCCATCAGCACGTGGGGATCCAATGTTTCCAATTCTCTGTCTTCGTCTGTTGTCCAAAGCAGGTCGTACAAATCGTCCCTTGGTATTTGGATTCGGGCGGCTCTAAACATATGATTGGGCTCTTAACAATGACGTCTGTTCACATCAGTTCAGGCCTCGTTCTCTAAAGAAAAGAAAAGTGTACGTTTCAGTGCGCTTTATCTTTAAAAGAAGAGAAATCTTCTTATGACGTCTGTTCACATCAGTTCAGGCCTCGTTCTCTAAAGAAAAGAAAAGTGTACGTTTCAGTGCGCTTTATCTTTAAAAGAAGAGAAATCTTCTTATGACGTCTGTTCAAATCAGTTCAGGCCTCGTACTTCATCATAATGGCATCTGCAGATAACACTTCAGGCCCCGTTCCTCTTAGAAAAGAAAAGTGTATGCTCTTCTGTGCGCTTTATCTTCAGCTAATGAGAAATTCTCTCATGAATGGCCATACTCATCTACATTCTTCATCAACAAGCTTCATGTTTTTCCACGCTCATTCAGTCATCAAGTGGATCTACGTTCATTGGTGTATACTCCTATTCACTTGTTAAATCAAAAATGGCAACTTCGGATGCAATTTTTGAGGGGGAGAAGAGTGAATATACTACATGATGATGGATGTTTGAATAATGGTTATACGACTTAATTTTTGATGATGATGAGTGTACATTCTTTTTGAAGAAGAGTAAATATACTAAGGATAACTGGGATTCATTGTTTTGATTTTTTATGACTCTCCTCCAACACCTAATGCTTCACTTAATAATGATAAATGGGAAGAAATACATTCTAGTAGTTGTTGATGACTACTCTCGATTTACTTGGGTAAAGTTTTTGAGGACAAAGGATGAAACTCCAGATGTCATCATCAAACTAATCAAACAGCTTCAGGTTCGAGTCAACAATACTGTCAGAATTGTTCGAACAGACAATGGCACAGAGTTTGTCAACAAAGACTTAATTCAGTTTTATGAAAGTGTTGGAATCAGTCATCAAAGAAGTGTTCCACGAACTCCTCAACAGAACGGTGTAGTTGAAAGACGAAATCGAACTCTTGTAGAAGCCGCAAGAACAATGCTTATTTATTCGAAGGTTCCAATGTTTCTATGGGCTGAAGCCATTGCCACTGCATGCTACACCCAAAATCGTTCCCTTATACACACCTCTCATGGAAAAACTCCATATGAAATTGTTCATAAACGAAAACCTGATCTCTCCTACCTTCGTGTGTTTGGAGCTTTGTGCTATCCAACAAATGACAGTCAAGATTTAGGTAAATTAAGAGCAAAGGCTGATATTGGAGTTTTTGTTGGTTATGCACCAAACTAGAAGGGTTACCGAATCTACAACAAGAGAACCCGTAATATCACAGAAATAAGTCACTTTACGTTCGATGAGCTGACCGGTCAAATGGCTCCTGGACACTCCAGTTCAGGACCCGCACTTCAAGACAGTCCCATTAGTTCATCCCTTATACCAAATTCTTCTCCAGAAACTCCATATGTACCTCCATCTGATGATGATTTAAAGAAATTGTTTGATCCCATGTTTGATGAACATTATGAGCCAAGTGCTAATGAACTGACAATTCCTACTTCAGAGGCTGCTCATATTCCTGTGAATAACGTCAATCCTTCAATCTCAACATCATTAAGTCAAGAAGCGCCTGCTGCTGATCACTCTGTCTCATCAACAAATCATCAAACTTCGAGGGTACATCATGGAACTATGTCTGGTATCAATGATGAAGTTAATCCCTTTGCTCCTGAAGATGCTCCATTTGTGTATTTGCTCCTGAATCTTCATCAGAACCATCTTCTTCAGGAGACATCAACTCTGCTACTTCAGTCCCCCAACCACTGCCACATGAACACCTCAGAAAATGGACTCAAGATCATCCATTGGACAACATCATTGGAAATCCCTCTCGTCCTATATCCACACGTAAACAACTTGCAACCGATGCCTTGTGGTGTTTCTTCAACTCCGCACTCTCTAAGATCGAACCAAAAGATGTTAAAACCGCCATGAATGAAGACAGCTGGTTCAATGCCATGCAAGAATAAATTCATGAGTTTGATCGACTTGATGTATGGGAGTTAGTACCTGCTCCAGATTGTGCAATGATTATTGCTCTAAAATGGATTTTCAAAGTGAAACTTGATGAGCATGGTGATGTGTTGAAGAACAAGGCTCGATTAGTTGCTAAAGGATACCGTCAAGAGGAGGGTATAGTCTTTGAAGAATCTTTTGCTCCTGTTGCTCGAATCGAGGAAATCAGGATCTTTTTGGCTAATGCGGCTAGTAAGAACATGGTAGTCTATCAGATGGACGTGAAGACGGCATTCCTGAACGGAGATCTTAAAGAAGTCGTCTATGTCAGCCAACCTGAAGGCTTTGTAAATCCAGAGCATCCTACCCACGTTTATCATCTGAAGAAGGCTCTGTACGGTTTAAAGCAAGCTCCAAGGGCATGGTATGATACACTATCAAAGTTTCTTCTATCTACCGGATTCAACAAAGGAGCAGTTGATCCAACATTGTTCACCAGGAAGTCAGGCAAACATTTAATTCATGTTCAAATTTATGTTATGATATTATCTTTGCCTCGACTGACCCCAATGAATGTGACCGTTTTTCAAATGAAATGAGTTCAAAATTTCAAATGTCAATGATGGGACAAATGTCATTTTTCTTGGGATTACAAATTTCACAATGTCCCGGAGGCATTTTCATAAATCAATCTAAATATGCAACAGAGATTTTAAAGAAATTTGGATTTGATTCAAGTGACCCTGTTGACACCCCCATGATTGATCGAACCAAACTAGATGAGGACCACTCAGGGATCATGATTGACCAAACGAAATATCGTAGTATGATTGGATCCCTGATGTACCTCACAGCTAGTAGACCAGACATCTTGTTCGCTGTTTGCATGTGTGCTAGATACCAGGCTAAGCCTACTAAAAAGCACCTTGAAGCAGTTAAACGGGTCTTTCGGTATCTCCAAGGAACCATCAATATGGGACTATGGTACCCGAAGGACACCGGTATGTCACTAACGGCCTATGCAGATGCTGATCATGCAGGTTGTCAAGATACACGTCGAAGTACATCTGGAGGTGCTCAGTTTTTGGGTGATAAGCTTGTGAGCTGGTCTTCAAAGAAGCAAATGAGTACTTCTATTTCCTCTACAGAGGCTGAATACATAGCCATGTCATCTTGTTGTGCTCAAATCTTATGGATGAGATCTCAATTATCTGACTATGGCTTTGAATTCAACAAAATCACTCTGTACTGTGATAATAAAAGTGCTATTGCTCTCTCATGCAACAACGTTCAACACTCAAGAGCAAAGCATATCGACATTCGACATCATTTTATCAGGGAACAAGTGGAAAAAGGTGTGGTGGAACTATATTTTGTGAGGTCTGAATATCAGTTAGCGGACATCTTCACCAAAGCTCTTCCAAGAGAACGTTTTGAGTTTATTCTTCCACGTCTTGGTTTGAAAAGCCTTCAACCAGAAACTCTCAAACGTCTTCAGGAGGAAGACGAGGAGTAAAGGTCTATCTTCATCTATCTCTTGTAAATATTTTTTTAAAAACAAAATATAAAATTATAAAACCTTCAAAAATCAAATAGAAAAATATAAAACTTTCAAAATCCATAAAAATTTGAAAAATTCGAAAAATCTTCAAAAAATATTGTCATTTTGTCATGTTTCTCTCGATTCGATAATATCTACGGTCTTGATGTTGTCATTCAAAGAATGACACGGGACTTTAGATGTTGTTCGAATTTTTTTTATTTAAAAAAAAAAAAAAAAAAAAAAAAAAAAAAAAAAAAAAAAAAATCAAAAAATCAAAAAATATTTTTGGGAGAAAGAGAAACAATGGTTTATTTTCATTATCAGGCAATAACCCGGTTTTAAAAGAAAGAACAGAGCCATGTTTTACCATGTTTTTAAATTCCATGCTCTGATTCTATAAACATTTATCTGCTGAAAACTAAATGCTTTGAAAAATAACTCGGTCTCTATTGTTGATAATCATCAGGACTTATTTGTCAAAATCTCTATCTCTCAATCAACAACCTATGTCATTGATTGAGGGGGAGAATGATTTCAATTAAAATTAAAAAGTTATTTGGCACTAAATTGTTTTCAAAAGATATACATGCATGTTTTATCAATGGAGTTTAAAGTCTTAAAATCCGATCCTTATCAGTTAAAACGCTTTCATAATCAAGTCACAATTCTCCTTAAAAGCTTTCAAAATCAATTTAAATCTATAAGAGATCACAAATCTCAAATGATTTGATAATTGTGATCGGGGGAGAATGTGTGATTTAAACTGGATTTAAACTGATAATTAGGTAAATGGTTTTATAAGGATGTACATGCTATCCTACTCACATGTGACAAACGATTTTAAATTTTCCATGCACATGTTGAGGGGGAGCATCTATCTTGAACCTATGATTTGAAAAGTGATCATTTATCTCAATGTGATGGTTCCCTCTAGTATGTGCAAAACTCTTTTCAAACCTCGAGGCACATATTGAGGGGGAGCAAATTTATGGAAACCTCATCCTTCCTGGAAATGCTTTATCTACTTGATTTGATCAAGGAAGTGATGGTGATATTTTTTAGAAAATGGTAAACAAAGAAGTTAAATTCTTCCTCTTGCCTCCGTGTGCAAAACAATTTCAAACATTTGATGCACATGTTGAGGGGGAGCACTTATTCTAAAAATATCAAAAACAATTCAGGTACAAAATGTTTTGATAATATATCACAAGTATATGGATTGATTTTCAAATGGTTTTCAATTGGTTCCAATGGCAGATGAACAATACCAAATAGACCGACCAACTTTACTTTATGTACGGTGATATAAGGATGTTAAGGTTAGGTATTGGTTCCCATGATCCGCCAGAACCGGAGGGATCTACCCAGGGACAATCCACTAGTTAGTGTAGAAGTCCTTAGGTATGATGATAAAAGGAGAAAAATGAGATGTGGGAAGAGTGCGGACTAAGACTGAGCTAGTACTGGAATAAACCCAACAAGGTTCTAGCTATGAAGTCTCGGTAAGCACTGAAGGGGTTGAAGAATTAAAAAGAAGTGAATGAGAAAAGGGTGAAAACAAATAGCCCTCCAGTTATTCAACCTTAGGGCAGAAACCGGGTTTACTTCATATGCTACTGATGGTAACATCGGTATTGAAGACAAGACGTCATGGACCCAGTGACGCACTGCACTTCAACTTTCCAAACCACTCAAGTTCCTCTTAAAAGGGCTTGTTTCATTCTCACGGGGAACCGACATTATCTATCGACTTTCTCTTAGAGATTGTTGATATTGAAGAAGGAGACCCTCTCCCTAGTCTCCGGCACAGGATCCAAATATGCACAAATTAAGTCTAGAGCCACGAGATCATCAATAAATCTCATTAGGACACTTTCAATGAAGATTCTCTGTTTCACACAATGTGGAAAGAGACATTATATCTTGAGTCCTACGCATTATCCTTGTGGTATTGCCAGAACATCTGAGTGATGTGTTTTCACACTCACAATGAAGATGGAAAGCCTTCTGGAGCCAACATCAAACAAGCTCCTGGTAGGTGGCATGTGAGATCTATTATATGGATCAACCATGTGACAACTGAACAGAAACAATGGGGCGATTCAATTTCTTGAATCAATCCTGGTTCAGGTTAGGGATTGACGGATACCTTTGAAAAACCGGTCTTTGTGCGTAAAAACTCTTTTCTTTAGCACATCGACCGTGTACTCATTTTTCAAATCAAAAGGTGTTTTATGATTGATAATTGATTTTCATTAAAACCTTCGCTGTATTGCAAAAACAATTTCTATTGAGCAATACTCGATTGTTTTTCAAAGATCTTTTCATCAATCAGTGGACTTAAATTCGCTGGTTCACTCACTCCGTGTTGTCTTCTTTGAGATGTTCCGGTTTGAGAACAGCTAGAGCAGCTGCGAAACCCTGTCAAGGAAATTCTTCGGAATTATACCTGATCACAGGCAGTACTTGTACTGATCAACGGGGAACCGTGGGCCGTGTACCTCAATTCAACGAAAGTGATCAAAGACACTTTCGTGCGATTTGTTGCTAACTGTTGTATGCAGGTACGCCCGACGTTTGCAGCTGATCAGAATGAAGCGGTCAATCCACAGCCGCATGCTCACTTAACACATTCATCTCAAAAGAAATCATGATTAGTGCATCAATGACTCTGATATTTTCACACCATGCTTCTGCTACGCTGCTGCCAATATCATGATTCAACAAATGCTTCTGCTACTCTGATGAGAAGATTTCATGATCCAGAATGTGAGCATGTCGGTCCCAAAGTCACAATATCACAAAATACCAACACCACAAAGGATGTGTCAGAGATTGTTGATAGCTGATGATCTCCAAAGATGGCTCAAACTTATCATCACGTGGATCAGTAAAAGACCTCCACTTGGAATAACCAAACATGCAATGTGAAGAATCAATGACTACGAGCTTATGAACAAAGGACTACATCAAGAATGCAAGAACAATTTTTTAATGTATTATCTATTTGTATTCAATGTAATTTTGGTACATGATTGAGGTGACCTCCCTTAGGGGGAGATTGTTAGGAATTAGAAATTCCCAGTATTAAAGAGTCGGTCACCTCAAGTATATGTAATCGTTAGAAAGCTCGTAGTCGTAGTTCATTTAAGTTTAGTTGTATTTAGTTAAGTAACACCGTGGAGGACGGACGGGTCTTTACCCACTGTATGCCTGATCCACAGCCCAAAGTGTGGCGATTTATGTAAGAACTATAAATACTCTCTACCTCCCAAGGTAGAGAGTTGGAGCTCATAATAAGATTTTTCTTTCTCTCACTAAAGTTCCCTAAACCTCTAACTTTCTCTCTCTAGAATTCCATCTATATGCTACTTTGTGTTATGGTTTGATGTGTATGTGAAAAGTTAATATCTAACAATATACCCTACAAGATGAAGATCTCGGTCCTACACGTGTAATAACTTATCATCTTACCACCGGATTTCAAAACTATTTCAAATTTTGAAAAGACGTTCTCTTTTACCGAGGAAAAGGGGTGGTTAGGATAATTAGTTGCATTAATTACGGTCAATATTAGTGAGACTTTCTATCTTCGTTCGTTCTTGTGACGAAGGGGACGTTTCGTTT
>BPTQ01000002.1:168525426-168575853 GCA_019973895.1 Chrysanthemum seticuspe | reverse complement strand
CTTTTCACTCAAACTTTACTCACAATACCCACTCGAGTGTAAGAAAAGCCCAGATGTCCAATGCGTTATCAATCTACCATAAAAGTAGTCAGTTCTCTTTATACACGTACTGTAGGAGTCCTTCAAACTAAACCTTTTACACTTCTGACGTTGATGAGGAATACTTCGGGGTTTCGGATTCAGTTTATTACTTGGTCTAGGACGACAGTTACAAGTAGATATGTCTAGATACTAACCAAGTGAGTACATAAGCTGTCGAAGTTCCGGACTATAATACAAACGTCAGTCACGAACAAGGTCCGTAGTCCAGTTAGGAAACTGAAGGGTAAACTTACGTCAGTTCTTTTAGAAGTTCATAGAGTTTCCGGTTGGATTCAACCCAGAAACCATAGGATCTCTAAGAGGTAAACACAACCTTCGAATGTCACTGTCACTAATACAACCACGGTTAAAACTATCTTTTAGATGATGACCCCCAAAAGTCAAAGACCCTTCCTCTAATTAGAGACCGTTACGTTCTTTGTCTGGTATCACCGATGTAGAAGATGAATTCGTCTCATACAACGACGACGATCGACAACACCATTCCATGAAACCTATGTTTATCAAAATTGGCACCAACATAATCACTGTCACTGTAAGCTTCCAACACAAATGGAGAATCTCTAGGATACCAAAGACCCAACTTAGGTTGGCCTTTGAGATACTTGAAGATTTTCTTGACTGCATTCAAATGGGAAGTCAAAGGATTGACCTGATGCCTGGAACAAGCACTGACTGCAAACATAATATCAGGCCTTGAAGCTGTCGAATACATGAGTGAACCAATCATAGATCTGTATAGATGAACATTGACAGCAGGATCTGGTTCATTATTTGACTTAGGCTTTGGGGCTTCATAAGGAGTAGTTGCAGTCTTCACATTTTCCAAATCAAACTTCCTGAGGATGTCATGCACATATTTCTCTTGACTGATGAAAATACCATCTAACTATTGCGTAACCTGTAGACCCGAAAAGAATGTGAGCTCACCCATAACACTCATTTCAAACTCACTTTTCATCAACTCCTCAAATTCCCCGCACCAAGCCTCTTTAGTAGAGCCAAAGATAATGTCATCCACATAAACTTGGACAAGGATGATATCCTTAGAGTTTTTCTTGATAATTAGTGTCTTATGAATAGCACCTCTCCTGTAACCATGCTTCAGCAAGAATGATGAGAGCCTAGCATACCATGCTCTTGGTGCTTGATGAAGTCCATAGAGTACTTTAACCACCTTGTAAACCATATATGGATTGTGTGGGTCCACAAAGCCTTTGGGTTGAGTCACATACACTTCTTCTTCAATTTCACCATATAGGAAGGCACTTTTAACATTTATCTGATAAACCATGATGCCCATATAGGAAGCAAAAGCTAAGAAGAGTCTAATAGCCTCAACTCTTGCTACTGGAGCAAAGACTTCATCATAATCAATCCCCTCTTCTTGCCTGTGACCTTGAGCAACCAATCTAGCCTTATTCCTTACCACAACCCCCCTTGCATCCCTTTTACACTTCAGGATCCATTTTGTTCCAATTGCATATTTCCCAGCAGGCAACTGCCAGACATTTTAAGTTAAGAACTGTTGCATTTCTTCTTGCATAGCAGCCACCCAATCTGAATCTTCTAGTGCCTGTGCTACACTAGTAGGTTCAACCTGTGACATGAAACAAGAAAATAGACAATGATGATAGTCTATGTGATTGTTCCTGTGTTGATCTTGAATATAACTGAGAAATGCAGCTTCTCCAAATCTTGTCTTCTTCACCTTACTTTTGGTTTGAACATATGAAGTAGGATCACCAATTATTAGAGATTGAGGGTGAACAGTGTTAATCCTTTTAGAAGCATTAGGACTAACATCAACTGAGGTTGGCAGGTTATTAATAGTAGGACCAAAATCATCATCATATGAAGAAGAGTAAAAAATGCATGATCTTGATAGATGATGAATACCTTCCAACTCAGTGCTTGAATATTGGGAATTGGCTAGATCAGATGGACTTGGAAATCAAGTAGGAGAATCATTGAAACCCAGAGAATCAACAGATAAAGTAGTTGAGGGAACCGCAGAATTAGTATCACTACCAGGAGGAACAGGACCACTACAAGCAGGATTAATATCAGCAGCAACTGAACCACTACCAGCAGAATTGACATTATCAGCAGCATCCTGACCAGTAGGAACAGTAGCATTACCAACATGAATAGAAACATTATCAGCAACTTCAAAGTTCCTGCGGGCTTTAATAGTTGCCTGCCTTAAGAGTTCCTCTGTGTCTTTGGTGAATTCATAACCAAACTTTTCAGCATCATCGTTAGCTGCATGCTCTTGGCGTTGAAGCTTCACAAGTTCTTCTGCATACCCTTGATCACTTTGAGTTACACCAGAAGAATCCTTATCTTCAGTACCTGAAAAGTGGTTAGTAGGAAAAGAAGGAACAACAATAGGTTGTTCATCACAATACGAGTCTGAATCATCATCCAAGGAACCTGCAATGTTAGTCTGTGAAACTTGTGGACCTGCAGAATGATTAGATTTGAAGCGAGTATAACCTAAATGATCAGTTAAATAGTCAAGATCAAAGTACCATTCCTGACCAGCTCTTTGAGCATTAGGTTTATCCTCCAGAAATCTCAGATTCAGTGTTTCTTCTATCCTCTTGGCAGATATATTATACACCCTGTAAGCCTTACTATTAGCAGAGTAACCCACTATAAAACTGTAAGGTCACTAGTTTTACAACACAAGCTTAATAGAAAGAGATAAAGGCGATTGAACAATAAACCAAACACACACATACGAAATACAATGACTGGTTATGCGTAGATGTATGTGAAAGGAAATAACTTGAACAACCAACCCTCAAGTGAGGGTTATACAAGAGTATTTATAGGCAAGGAGCTAGGGCAACACTCCTACTCCTTCCCTTTTCCTTATTGGACATGGGCCTAAGCTTATGGGCCTTCTACATAAGCTTGACCTTAAACAAACATAAAGGCCATAATAAACTACCTATTACATATGAGTAACGAACACTTGATTTAAGGTTTAGGAGTGATTCCAACAATCTCCCCCTCAAGTGTTGGTAATGAAAAACGGTGAAGGCGTTGATGTAATAGTAGCTTTGACGTCTTCTGACATTCTTCTTTCTTGTGAGAAGAAATGCCTTGATTCGAACAATCTCCCCAGTGTAGAGAGATAGTTTTCTTTGAACAGTTATGCTTTGACGTCATCTTTAACTTTGTTCTTTGATCATTGTTCTTTGTGATGAAAGTGATAGTATGTTGTTGTCTGCATCAAATCTGCCTCAGGTCTGCTTCGCTGCTACAGTGTCTCCACTTCATTCTTCAACATGCTCACACGCTCTTTGACGTTGGAATTCAGTACTGATGAAGTTCTTTAAGTCTTTAACTTTGTAGATTCTTTGATTTGACGAAGAATCATTCTGACTGTTGTGTTGCTTTTGGATAGAACTTCCATTAGTGATGATGTTGGCGTGAGCATGAGAAGAATTTGCATAATCATCCCGCTCCGGAGCTTCCATAAGAAGAAAACATTTAAAACGGTTAGTAATAAGCGGATTCCAGCACTTACAAGTTTGAACTTCGAGAGTGTTAACAGCATAGTGTGAAAACACAATTCTAATTCTTACAAAGGCCGTTCCTGAACTTGAGTCCCACAAGTGAGATAACGCGATGTACCGAAGTACATCTACAGTTCAGATGAGTCGCTGAGGTACACCGAAGTATCACCTCACGACTGTAGACCGTTTGAGACACACTAAGCGTAATCCACGGGGAGTTACCGAAGTGACCTGCTATCAGGGCTGTTTGATGTTGACCCTGGCAGGAGTTTCCATTCAATCACTGAGGATCACATATGTGAACCTCTCATAAATGTTCTCGACAGATTGCTAAGATCTGTGAAGGACTCGATAATGTACCACTGATGTTCTTATTGTTGAACATCAATTGATGAAATGTCAAGTGTACCTAAGAGATCTTTTGATGAATCTCGTGGCTCTAGACTCAATAGTGCGTTTTGGTTTTCCTGAGCGGAGACTAGGGAGAGGGTCTCCTTCTTCAATACCAGCTATCTCTAAGAGAAAGCCGATAGATTATGTAGGGTTCCCTTGTGAGAATGAAACAATCTTCTTTTGAGAGAAACTTGAGTGGCTAAGAAGGTATAGTGCATGCGTCACTGGGTCCATGACGACTTTTAATCTTCAATACCGGCGTCACTAAGTGACAACCAGTAGCATATGAATTGAACCCGGTGTCTGCCCTAAGTTGAATAATTTGGAGGGCTATTTCTTTTCACCCTTTTCTTTGCATTTCTTTTTAATTCTTCAACTCCTTCTTTCTCCGATTCTCATTTTCTCCTTTTTATAATCATACCTAAGGACTTCTAAGTACTAACTATTTTTGATGTCCTTGGGTAGATCTCTCCGGCTCTGGCGGATCATAGGACGGTTATTCCTAACCTTAGTCACCTTATCACTCCATGACTAACCTATGTTGCCATAAAACCAATTTTTTAAGAAAATCTCTCAAAGGGTTTGTAAATGAAAAACATGTTTGAACCACTGTGAGAGTTTTATCTTTTAGCAGAAATACTCGCCTCCACATGTGCTAAAGAGTATTTACGGAAATCTGCACAGTGAGGAAAGAACGCGCACTTTATGAATTGATCAACTCAAGATAGACAATCCCCCACGAGACACGATTACGTTGCATAGTTAAAGAGATACATTGTCAGCTTTTAGGTGACAACTAGCTCTAATAACTACCTTGAAGGTGTAGACAATCCTTGAAATATTTTCATACCCGTCAGAGTTCATGTCTACCAAGAGTTTCTCGAATGGTACTTTCTACTCGGACAAGTCCTTTGCGAGACACGTTTACATTACTAGCGAACTAGCTTGAAATTATTACCCGTCCCGGACAAGTCTTTTTGATTTACTAACAGTTTAGCACCGTCAATTCGTTGGTTAAGTCTTATTACACAAAGATTCATTTGCATTTGCATAACATATTTCTTATCACATAATTTTCTCCCCCTAAAAAATGGCATATAAAATGTTATTTTTGAAAAGTTGAGAATAAATATGACCATTTCGAGTGTTGCGGGAAGATGACCACTATGAACAATTTGTGAACAAAGTTTTAACTCAAGTACTCCCCCTCAACAAGTGATATAAATAGTTGAGGTTTTGAAAATCATACGGGGAAGTACTTGTCCTTTTGAGCAAAACCTTGAAAAATGAAAGGTTTGATAGGTTTTACTCAAAAGTAAGAAGCTTTCGCTCCTTTTATAAGGATTGTGGCACTGAAGCGTACCACAGGGTCCTTTCTTGACAATTACGGGTTATACACTGTTATGTGTGCACAAGCCATTGACATAAATAATCACACATCCAAAATATAATGAAAGAAGCAATTCAAGGGGTACCAGGAAGTCCAGTGATGTTTCCAGGAGTACGAACCGGGCGTTGATAGCCGGTGATGTTAATCCTGGGTCGACCACCAACAAAGCTTTCCAACGTTCTGAACTGATCCCTTCGAAACAACCTTTCATCAATCATTCTGATGATCCTCCGCACATCCCTTCGATCCTGAGAATTCCATCGCTTAGGAGACCCAATCTTTAGATGTATATCCTTCAACTGATAAGCCAATCCATCCCTAACCATCTTCAAAGTGTGATCCCCAAACTTGTGAAGATCGTTGCACGCCATCAAGCAGTTGCATTGAAGTTCACTGCGGTAAACAACACCGAACGGTTTGCTGACGAGCGTGTATTGTGGAAGCTGGTTGATGTCGGGAATATCAAGCTGAGGTGGAGTGAAGTTGACACGGGTCTGATAAGATTCAACTGCAAGCTGGAGATCTTCTATACGTTCTTTGATGACTATGCGTCTGATGAAGATGAGCAATGACTTGATGAATTCACGTTGTACTTCGGTTGAAAATTGTCTCATGCGACCCTGTACTTTGGCAAGGTACATGTCTTCAATGTCGTTGATAGACAAATTCTCAAAGTCAGCTTCAGAGAATGCATAATCCCGTTCATCTTGCCTTTTGACCACAATCTTCTTGAGAAAAGTGTAGTCCCATTTGGTCGAAAGATCAACGTGTTTGATGGCAACGATGTCCTTAGTACTGAACACTGCATGCTGAGACTTCTGAACCTAGCAGCTTCTGTAGTAGATTCTTCGGCGTTCCGGCCAATGATGAATCCCGTACCATTGCATCTCGGTCGTATGCTTCCACTTTGTTGGAGAACAAGTGATTAGCTCTTTCCTCGATAGCTATGCAGTTTGAGTATATTGTTGCAGGGAATGGAAGTGTCAAAGATGTAGCGTATTTCCTTGAGCCATCACCACCGTGTAGAAGAAATTCCAAGTCTTTGTTGAAGAAATATCTGAATGGAATCCTAGGTTCATCTGGTTGGCCAATTGTTGGTAGAGGTTTTGTCCAATCGGTGTAATATGGAGGGTTGTCCCGTTTGGTGAAGTCGATGTTTGCTTCTGGGTTGAACCAATCCATGTTGTTAGACATAGCTCGTGCAATATTATCAAGGTGATATTCAACCTCGATGGCACTTTCCGAGGTGTCTTTTAGAAGTTGAAATGCTTCATTCTTGATTCGCTTCAACTCGGATTTCGTCATCTTCTTCACATGGAACTTTTCTTGCAGAATCTTAGCATGCTCCAATGTATTACCGTCTACCAGATCTTGACCTTCAGCTGGGTAGGGAGTGGAATTCACAAGAGTAGAGAACCATTCAAATTCATCTATTTTATCGTCATCTAGCCATGATACGACGCCAACCATGGGCGCCTTCTTCTTCTTTTGTTTAGGCCTAGATGAGGATTCTGGTTTCTGAACTTGTTTGGGAGAGGTGGGTTGTTGTAGGGGCTCACGGACTTCCTTATCGTCACCACCCGTATACTCAAAGTGATCACCGGTTTTCTGAGTCTCGGGTGGTAATTCAGAAGAATCCTGAGGTTTATCTGTAGAAGAACGAGGAGGTGACCTTTGTTGTGCAGGAGTCCGTTGTGGTGGAGGTTGCATCGAGTACTGAATAGAGGATGATTCATCAGACTTCTTTGTGCGTTTGGGCTCTTTATCCTTATCCTGATCTTTGTCTTCATCATCTCTTGAACGTTTGGGCCTAACAGCTTCTTCTCGGAATGAGGACCTGAGTTGGTATTCTAGTAGAGCTTCAAACAGTTTAGCTTCGTGTGAGGCAAACGTTGCAGAGCGTTTTGACATTTGCGCTACTAGCCGGTTCACCAATTCATCATCTGAGAAGATTGTAGATTCAACTGGATTGATGCTTAAATTCATCGGAGTTGATTTCATGGCTTGCTTGGCTAGATGCAAGAGATTTGGATACAGTTGTCTGGTATACATCTCCTTTGTTAGTTTTGGAACGACCTCCATAAAGAACTGGTGAGAGTATCCTTTGATCATACCGTCCATTTTCCCTTGAAGATCATCTTTCATGAGCTTCTGGACATACTTCCTTTCATCTTGCATCTTGTCGAGATCATCATAAATATACTATATCTGATCAGCGTAGAAATTCATCTTCCTGTAGAGCATGTCTTTCTTTCTGACTTGTTTGACAGCATTCCCAATTCTTTTATGAGCATGAGATATCCAAGATCGAGTTGGCTTCTTCACTGATTTGGATGTTGATTTGGTTGATCTTTTAGATGGTGGTGGTGAAGAGTGAGATGATGAATCTGATGAGGAGGAGACATGAGGAGGCTCAGGGTCCTTTGGAGGTGCAGAAGTATCCTCCTTGGAACGAGTTGGACTGTTGAGAAGATAATCATCATAATTCTCTTCGTTATCTTGTCCAGATTTAGCATTTTCTTCCGTCTGAGCCTGAGCTTATGCATCAGTCTTTTCTTTCTCAGTCTTATCCTTTTCTGGTTCCTTAATGTTATAATCAGTAGACTCCTCCACAAGCGTGCTGTTGCACAAGAGTGGTGGAACCAGATCCCTTATCGGGTCAATTAACCGCATCAGGATCTGGTGAAGAGTGGGCAGCACCACTTGATCCTCCGGGGCCACCCATTTGGCTTTTGCAAATTCTTTAGCTTTTTGAAGGTGTCTAACGAATTTAAACTTCTTCCTGTATGAAGTATCCAGTTGCTCTTCATCTTCATCTGAGCTTTCTTCATAAGGCACAAGTACAGGAGTCTTCCCTTTTCCATGTTCAGCTGGAGGACTGGGAGGTTTAGATACCGTTGTGGTTTCATCTTCAGCAGTTTCAGAGTAGAAAGTCTCTTCTTCTGATGCAGTACCTTCCGAGTCCTCGTCAATTAGCTTTCTCTGCGGTTCAGTTTTAGGTACGGGAATGGGAACAGCTTCCTTAGAAGGAACAGTCCTTTTACGAGGAGGATTCCTCTTGGGAAACTTCCTTTGACTTTCAGTACTTGCAGCACTTCCTGCACTGCCTCTTCTGGTTCTCCTTATAGGTGTTCCAGAAGACTTTTCATCGAGATGACTGATGAGTGTCTAAATACTCATCATTTTTGTACCATTTAAACTGCGAAAACATCTGAAAACACTCAGAAATGCATCAAAATGATAAAAATATCACAAATAAGTGTTTTATGTGTTTTAAATGCAAAAATATCAAAATCTGGTGAAAAACGTATCAAATTTGCATAATTGGCAGTTTTAGTCCCCCAAGTTTCAAAAGTTGTCAAAAACAGTCCCTGGTAAATCTAAATAAAGAGAAATGTTATTCAAGGTCCCTGAAATATTCTAATTTGTCAAAAATGGTCCTTGAATAAATCTTTTGTAAAATGGCAGAAAAGGTCTCTGAACTTTCAAAATTGTCAAGTTTGGTCCCTGGAAAATTGAAAATATCAAAATTGGTCCCTGAACTTTTGAAACTTGTCATTAATGGTCCCTTGAGGTAACTTTGATGAAATGGCAGATTAGGTCCTTGCAAATTCAGATTTGACAACATTAGTCCCTAAGTTATAAACCCTTTCAAACCATTTTTGACCCTTAAGCCAACCTTGGACCCCTGCCATATAAACATTTTGACCCCCTTGATATTAGCCTGGTCAGTCAAATCCCCAAGTCAAACCAAACAAAAACGCGCCCTTACTGTACACCTCCTTCCTCCCCAATGGACCAACTGTCTGCAACCTTTCACCCATCACCTCCCATCACCTTATCACCTTCCCCTCAACCCCTCATCATCACACCTGTCTCACACCCCCCCTAGTTGCTAAATAAGTCAACACAGGTCAAATACAGCTTTCCCGCCAAAAGGAAAAAAAGGGCCTAGAGTCCACAAAGCTCTCCCATTGGCTCTGAGGTGTGGTGGGAAATGATCAGAGGACAGGTGGAAAGACTTTGGGTATAAAAGGAGGATGAAAGAAGGAAGCAAAGGCAGTAGTTAGTTATTTTAATTTACCTTAATGTCGTTTTTTAATGGAATGTTTTAGTTTTAGTTAAATTGGTGTAATTTCAGTTTCCTTGTATTATTTTTAAGTTTACAAAACATTTTAAGTTACTTTTGACTATCAATCTATTTTTTCATATAAATTTCCACAATTCATGCTACTGTTACAGTTTTCATGTTTCAAAATCCTAAGTACAAGTGCTAGTATCTTATTGTTAAGCTCATACAAGCTCACTTAAGCTCATTGAAGCTTTTGTTAAGCTGGGAATTCAATTCTAAGAAATTCCTTATCTTGGTCAAACAAAGTCAAAATGGGTGAATTTGACAATGGTGATGAATGTTGGGTGGATGCAGTGATGATATTGGATTGTAATAGAGTAGTTTAGATTGGTTTTGGTTTTGATTTGAGCCTGCAACATCAGTTGAATACCTGTGAGTCTCAATCTCATTTTCAATTTTCAAGTAATTTTGCATATTTTGTTAGTATTGGTATTTATAGTAATGATCTGTTTTTGCTTGTTCATTTAGTTGTATTAAAGATAACTAAGCTCAGTTTGATCATTGAGATTAGCTAGTTTAATATTTAGCTCAAATCTGCTTGCTTAACAGGTTTTAAAAGGGTGTTTGGATTGGAGATTTATACTGTGATAGAGGGTCATGCAAGGATAGGTTTATATTGGTTCATGCTTGCTTAGTCATTTCATGATCATATCTGTCCTAGTTTGGGTCTGCAACACCTAAAAAGTCAAAATTTTCTTTAAACCATTTTAACAGGTTACTGTTGTGGTTTTTGATTTCCAAAAGCTTATTTTGTGTGTACATTTCATAAATACAACTTGTTGTAATCTCATTTAACCTTATTAACTCTACATCAGTTCTGAAATTGAGATCAAACCTCAAGAAAGTCAAACTCTCAGTTTTTCCTTAAAAGTCAAAAAGTGAAAATCTTGTTTTGAGCCTATCTAAAGGGATTTTTCATGAACTCATTTATGAGCCAAATCCAATGAAATTATAGGTTTAAGTACTTCACTTGGTCTAATTTCTTTTTGTCAATTTTTCATAATTTTGTGAATTTTCTTTAATCCTCAAAATTGCTTTTCAAAATGGACATAAATGCCCTGTGCATAGACTCAGCAATACTGAGTCTGCACAGGGGATTTGCAAGGTTCACCCAGAGCTCACCTTGGCTCATCATGGTCTGGTATTTGGTACTTTAGCACTTAACCAGGTCTAGTTTAGGCTCCATTTGTTAGTTTTTGGTTTTCAGCTTATTCTAGTACTATTTTCTTGTCCAAAGTTGGTGCCAAAATTCTGTTTTAGCTTATATCTCATATAGTCAAATCTGTGCTAGCTTGTGAATCAATGGTTTAGGCTTGTTGATTCTTGTTACTTTTGAGTTCCTTTAGCATATCCAATCTTCTGTTTCAGTGTGGTGGGCATTTGGTAGCTTTTGGCTTATCAAAGTGCTTATTTTTAAGCACTTCCCACATCAGTTGCTTATTCCTCCACACATGCACATGTTTTTCTATTTTTCCTTTATTCCTAATATAATTTTAGACTTTTCCTGAAATTTTCAGATTTTTCTAAGTTAATTTGCTATTTTTCTTATTTTAAATGAGTTTTTAAGCATTTTTAATTAGTATTTAATATAAAAAATTAGAAAAAGGTTCTAAAAAATAAGTTTTCATTTTTATTAAGTTAAGATAAATATAAAAAGTGAAAAAAGTAATTTTCCAGATTTTTCATAGTTAATTTGGTAATTTTTAGTAATTTAATTAGTTTTTAATAGTTTAAAATTCATAAAAAATAGAAAAATAATCAGAAAAATACAAAAATAGTTTTGAAAATTCTAGTTTGATATTTTAGACTTTTCCATTTCATAATTTCATTTTTCTAACTTTGTTTCCTAATTTTTTGTATTTTAGATAATTATTAAATAGTTAAAAATAGTTTTTAATTAATAATAATTAATATAATAGTTATAAAAATAATTTTCTTTTTCTATAAAGTTTCTTTTATCATTAGGTTTGTAAAACTGTATTTTTCATATTTTTAGGATTTATATTGTATAAGTTTCACTTTTTATTTTATACGTTTACGTAATTTTTATTTAAACGTACGTTTTTAGTTTTAAGTTTTAAACGTTCATCACTTTAAATATAGTGATAGCGTTTATTTAATAGATTTTATCTTTTTAATCTCCTTTAATTTGCATTTAAGCCCCTGTAGTTTATGGGCTTTCTCTTTAGGTATAGATCAACCACTATCCTTTCCCGTTCAAATCTCTCGATCACTGCACGTTTGACTATTCTCGCACAGCTCGTTGGGACTTAACGACCTGGGGAAACACTATACTCTCCTGATCTTCATTGCATTCGTGCTTGAGCTGTTTTAAGCTGATTACGGTCTGCCATTCACAAGTGGCAGGCTTGAGTGATTTAGCTTGACTGTTTTGCGCGGATCAAATTTTGGCGCCGCTGCCGGGGAGCAGTGCTAATAGTCTTACGTTTAGCAGATTAGTGATTTGAATAATCACTCCTTGTTCATACCATCTTTTAAAAATCAAAAACCCCAAAAAGATTTTCAGTCTTTGTTTTTTCAAAATGTTTTCCAAAAATACCAAAAATATTCCTCTTTACCCTCCTACCCTTTTTGATTCTTTATCCCTTTACCCTCTATACATTTGATTCTAAACTTCTATTCTCATGGAATCTCTCGAGAACGAATTCTGGGACGAAGCTGAAAAGCTTCAGCCTTTATCACAAATGTCTAGAATTCGTGTTGTTCGTGATGATCCATTAATTCTGCTCAGGGAAATGGAAAGAAAAACCGGGGTGACAAAGGACCAGGTACTTCCCTCTGATAATGGAAGTGCTAAATACGTCCAACCTACGGTTATCCAAAGATCTAATCCCTCAATTGCTCCTAAACCGTCTAGAATTGATTCTAAACTTTCACGATTTACGGTTAAAAGCAAACATGCAGAATTCATACCGGTGACTCGCGAGAATGACTTGCCTAATCTTCACGTTTCTCAAGAACCAGAACCGGAGACCATAACGGAAGTGGTGGAAATTGCTAGCTCTCAGAGCACACCACTTGTCCCACCTCCTGATTTTTCTGAATGTTCTTCGAGACTTGATAGTCATTCTGATCACCATGTTGGTTTTGTTGATTCATTGAATAAACCGATTCCTCTTCATAACTCTCAAATGCAATCGTTTATTCCTTGTGTCGGTTGTGGTGAGCCTCTTTATGGTTCACCCTGTCGTTGGTGTACATGTGTACAATGTGGTAATGATATCCGTAACGGGAGTTGTTTGTTTTGTGGTTCGAGGAATTCATTTGATTATGATCCTAATCAGAACTCATTTAACGACCCCTCAAACTTTTCCAATTACCCACCACAGCCCGACTCATCTTCATATAACCAACATTACTGCTGTGAATTTTGTGGAGGTCCTCACCAAGGATTTGAGTGTCAATCCAGAAACACGTTTGTCTATGAACAATTTTCTGGTAACACTCAGGACTTTGGAAATGACCAAAATCCATATTATTCACATGACCAGCCACAACAATCATCTTGTTGTGAGAACTGTGGAGGTCCCCATTTCAGCTCTGATTGTCAAACAGGGAATCCATTTCCTTGTAACAATTACGACTATCCATATCACGACCAACCTCCACAGTGCCAAATAACTCAAACTCCTCAACAAACCCAACAAGACTCTTATCTAGAGCTTCTGGAGTTACTGAAAAGAGGTGAGGAGTTCAATAAAACTATACTTCATAATATTCCCAGTTTTTCTTGTGTACATTGTGGGGGTCCTCATGATGATTATCAATGTCAACCTTCCGGTTTTGACAAATCTCCACTCCCACAATGTCCTGTCATTCAAAATTCACATGAGAAATCCATGGAAGAATTGTTAGCTGAAGAGCAGGCTGCTAAAATAAAATCCCAAATTGCCTTTGAGAAATCTGTTAAGGAATCAATTGCAAAAGAAAAAGCAGCCAGATCTAGCTCTCAATTTCGTTTTATTCCTGATGACAGTGATGATGATGATACACTTGATTCATCAAGTTCATCAGATGATATCCCAGCAGTTGAGATTCCATCTCAAACAACTGCTGTCACACCCGAAGCTCCCACTCACTCTCTGAACATGGGGGACGAGCATCTTGACACTGTTCCTGAAAAGGAATCGGACGAATTCATAAAGTCTAGTGTTGAGAACCTTGTCCCAATCCCAAGAGAGTCACAGGGAACTTCTGATCATGTGTGTGATATCCCTCCTCCTCTTGTCTTCCAAAATGATCATGTTGAGATGTTCTCCGATTCTGATAATGATGATTCGTTATCTTGTGGAGACATCATTTATGAGGAAGATTTACCTTCTGAGCTTGTTAGCTTAGAAGAAGAGAATGATGAAGTTACTGACACTGAAATCAAAGATGAAGCACTTCGTGCAACATTACTGAATGTCAGTCTTCTCATTTCTAAAATCGAGGCTTTCAGTAAAAAACCTATTTCATCTCCTATCCCCATTAAGATAGTGACATTCTTTCCGATGATTCCATTCCGGAAATGAAAGCCTTCTGTTCTAATGATATGGGAGAGAAGATTAGTGGCAGTACCACTTTTCATTCTCATAATTCTCTCCCCGATTATGAATCATGTACATTGGCGGAGTTCACCAGTGAACCCACTCATATCAATTCTGAATATGATTCATTTACCTTCGAGGAGTTCTCTGATGAACTCACTCATATCATATCTCCGCCGGAGTATGATAATTTCTACTTTGATCTAGACACACCCATAATATGTCTTGATCAAGTGAGCTTAACTGAGGAGATTCATGAAACTATGAATTCTCCTATTGAGGATGAAGAGTTAGTCATGATTTGTATCATGATTTTCTTTCTCTTCTTCATATATCCCGTGGCTTCTCCTGTTCTTCACTCCTTCGGGAATGAAGACATTATCTTTGACCCAGGCATTTTCATTTATCATTTGTAAGCCGGGTCTGTCTGTCTGTATCTCATCGGTGTGGAACTTTCACGTACTTCAATGTTTATCCAAACATCTTGAATGAAAGTCCGATGGAGATTGTCTCTTCCACTTACTTCCCCATGAACCAATTAATTCGGGGTCGAGTCAAGCTAGCGACTCGGTAATCAAAAACAGTAGCTTAAACATGGGTTTTCACCCGTGTGTACCACCCTAGTGTGGGGGAGATGCCCCACATGTTGTATATAGATTTTGAAAATGAACGAAAATTGTAAATATTAAAAAAGAGAATAATTGTTGTGTTTCCACACTTAGCTAGTAATGTTATCTTTTTACGTTCTAAGTTTCGGCATAACAGCCGGTACTTTGAATATTGAGGACAATATTCATTTCTAAGTGTGGGGGGGAAATTTTGGCGAATTTTGATCATAAATGAACCCTTTTAGTCCCTTTTTTCCCCAAAATGGCCAAATTTAAAAATTTTTTTTTAGTGGAAGTACTATGTACTAAACACAACAAATGGTAATCAATCCACCATGTCTAACCCACATAAGGATTGGCTAATCCAGGAGCAAACGGCTCTTGGTAAAGATATCCCAAATCCGTTGACGGCTTACAATTTGCCCAAAATTGTATGGTTTTCAACTCACCATATCCTTAAAAGTGAAGAGTTGGCTAGCCCGCAAGTTTATGGCTTGTGGTAAAGGCAGTGGAAAAACCATAATTGGTAATCAGCTCACCAAAGATAATATTGATAATTTATCTAAGAGTTGGCTAGTCCAGAAGGGTACGGCTTCTGGTAAAGACAAATCAAATCCGTTGAAAGCTGGTGGTTTGCTCAAAATCACATGGTTATTAGTGTACCATGGTTCTTACTTGAACTGAAACATTTGGCTACTCCAGAAGTAATGGCTTTTGGTAAAGAGATAAAATCCATTAATTTTTCTCAAAACATTGCTAGGGACTAGCAATATCTTAGTGTGGGGGATTGATGAGTGTCTAAATACTCATCATTTTTGTACCATTTAAACTGCGAAAACATCTGAAAACACTCAGAAATGCATCAAAATGATAAAAATATCACAAATAAGTGTTTTATGTGTTTTAAATGCAAAAATATCAAAATCTGGTGAAAAACGTATCAAATTTGCATAATTGGCAGTTTTAGTCCCCCAAGTTTCAAAAGTTGTCAAAAACAGTCCCTGGTAAATCTAAATAAAGAGAAATGTTATTCAAGGTCCCTGAAATATTCTAATTTGTCAAAAATGGTCCTTGAATAAATCTTTTGTAAAATGGCAGAAAAGGTCTCTGAACTTTCAAAATTGTCAAGTTTGGTCCCTGGAAAATTGAAAATATCAAAATTGGTCCCTGAACTTTTGAAACTTGTCATTAATGGTCCCTTGAGGTAACTTTGATGAAATGGCAGATTAGGTCCTTGCAAATTCAGATTTGACAACATTAGTCCCTAAGTTATAAACCCTTTCAAACCATTTTTGACCCTTAAGCCAACCTTGGACCCCTGCCATATAAACATTTTGACCCCCTTGATATTAGCCTGGTCAGTCAAATCCCCAAGTCAAACCAAACAAAAACGCGCCCTTACTGTACACCTCCTTCCTCCCCAATGGACCAACTGTCTGCAACCTTTCACCCATCACCTCCCATCACCTTATCACCTTCCCCTCAACCCCTCATCATCACACCTGTCTCACACCCCCCCTAGTTGCTAAATAAGTCAACACAGGTCAAATACAGCTTTCCCGCCAAAAGGAAAAAAAGGGCCTAGAGTCCACAAAGCTCTCCCATTGGCTCTGAGGTGTGGTGGGAAATGATCAGAGGACAGGTGGAAAGACTTTGGGTATAAAAGGAGGATGAAAGAAGGAAGCAAAGGCAGTAGTTAGTTATTTTAATTTACCTTAATGTCGTTTTTTAATGGAATGTTTTAGTTTTAGTTAAATTGGTGTAATTTCAGTTTCCTTGTATTATTTTTAAGTTTACAAAACATTTTAAGTTACTTTTGACTATCAATCTAATTTTTCATATAAATTTCCACAATTCATGCTACTGTTACAGTTTTCATGTTTCAAAATCCTAAGTACAAGTGCTAGTATCTTATTGTTAAGCTCATACAAGCTCACTTAAGCTCATTGAAGCTTTTGTTAAGCTGGGAATTCAATTCTAAGAAATTCCTTATCTTGGTCAAACAAAGTCAAAATGGGTGAATTTGACAATGGTGATGAATGTTGGGTGGATGCAGTGATGATATTGGATTGTAATAGAGTAGTTTAGATTGGTTTTGGTTTTGATTTGAGCCTGCAACATCAGTTGAATACCTGTGAGTCTCAATCTCATTTTCAATTTTCAAGTAATTTTGCATATTTTGTTAGTATTTGTATTTATAGTAATGATCTGTTTTTGCTTGTTCATTTAGTTGTATTAAAGATAACTAAGCTCAGTTTGATCATTGAGATTAGCTAGTTTAATATTTAGCTCAAATCTGCTTGCTTAACAGGTTTTAAAAGGGTGTTTGGATTGGAGATTTATACTGTGATAGAGGGTCATGCAAGGATAGGTTTATATTGGTTCATGCTTGCTTAGTCATTTCATGATCATATCTGTCCTAGTTTGGGTCTGCAACACCTAAAAAGTCAAAATTTTCTTTAAACCATTTTAACAGGTTACTGTTGTGGTTTTTGATTTCCAAAAGCTTATTTTGTGTGTACATTTCATAAATACAACTTGTTGTAATCTCATTTAACCTTATTAACTCTACATCAGTTCTGAAATTGAGATCAAACCTCAAGAAAGTCAAACTCTCAGTTTTTCCTTAAAAGTCAAAAAGTGAAAATCTTGTTTTGAGCCTATCTAAAGGGATTTTTCATGAACTCATTTATGAGCCAAATCCAATGAAATTATAGGTTTAAGTACTTCACTTGGTCTAATTTCTTTTTGTCAATTTTTCATAATTTTGTGAATTTTCTTTAATCCTCAAAATTGCTTTTCAAAATGGACATAAATGCCCTGTGCATAGACTCAGCAATACTGAGTCTGCACAGGGGATTTGCAAGGTTCACCCAGAGCTCACCTTGGCTCATCATGGTCTGGTATTTGGTACTTTAGCACTTAACCAGGTCTAGTTTAGGCTCCATTTGTTAGTTTTTGGTTTTCAGCTTATTCTAGTACTATTTTCTTGTCCAAAGTTGGTGCCAAAATTCTGTTTTAGCTTATATCTCATATAGTCAAATCTGTGCTAGCTTGTGAATCAATGGTTTAGGCTTGTTGATTCTTGTTACTTTTGAGTTCCTTTAGCATATCCAATCTTCTGTTTCAGTGTGGTGGGCATTTGGTAGCTTTTGGCTTATCAAAGTGCTTATTTTTAAGCACTTCCCACATCAGTTGCTTATTCCTCCACACATGCACATGTTTTTCTATTTTTCCTTTATTCCTAATATAATTTTAGACTTTTCCTGAAATTTTCAGATTTTTCTAAGTTAATTTGCTATTTTTCCTATTTTAAATGAGTTTTTAAGCATTTTTAATTAGTATTTAATATAAAAAATTAGAAAAAGGTTCTAAAAAATAAGTTTTCATTTTTATTAAGTTAAGATAAATATAAAAAGTGAAAAAAGTAATTTTCCAGATTTTTCATAGTTAATTTGGTAATTTTTAGTAATTTAATTAGTTTTTAATAGTTTAAAATTCATAAAAAATAGAAAAATAATCAGAAAAATACAAAAATAGTTTTGAAAATTCTAGTTTGATATTTTAGACTTTTCCATTTCATAATTTCATTTTTCTAACTTTGTTTCCTAATTTTTTGTATTTTAGATAATTATTAAATAGTTAAAAATAGTTTTTAATTAATAATAATTAATATAATAGTTATAAAAATAATTTTCTTTTTCTATAAAGTTTCTTTTATCATTAGGTTTGTAAAACTGTATTTTTCATATTTTTAGGATTTATATTGTATAAGTTTCACTTTTTATTTTATACGTTTACGTAATTTTTATTTAAACGTACGTTTTTAGTTTTAAGTTTTAAACGTTCATCACTTTAAATATAGTGATAGCGTTTATTTAATAGATTTTATCTTTTTAATCTCCTTTAATTTGCATTTAAGCCCCTGTAGTTTATGGGCTTTCTCTTTAGGTATAGATCAACCACTATCCTTTCCCGTTCAAATCTCTCGATCACTGCACGTTTGACTATTCTCGCACAGCTCGTTGGGACTTAACGACCTGGGGAAACACTATACTCTCCTGATCTTCATTGCATTCGTGCTTGAGCTGTTTTAAGCTGATTACGGTCTGCCATTCACAAGTGGCAGGCTTGAGTGATTTAGCTTGACTGTTTTGCGCGGATCAATGACCAACTTTGCCTTCTCTTACTGCTACTAGATACCTTTTGTATGTCTCGAGCTTTTTGATTTCATTAGACAGAAGGTGATCAGGTAATACAGCACCCTGTTTCTTTGTTGACGATTCCTTGATTCTGACTGATAGGGTAGGTTCAGTCAACATATCGTGATTGTCTGGGTCATTGAGCCTTTGTGGAATATCGAGATGAAGTCCAAGTGCTCTCTGGATCAACAATTTTGTGTATCTGACATAGGGAATCTTTGAGCCAAGTTTCTTGTGAAATGACATCATGTCTTCCCATAACAGTGCTTCAATTTCGATGTCCTTTTTGTTGATTAATGACCAGAAGATTTGTAGTTCCATGAGCTTGGGATGCTCATAGCCACTATCACGACCAGAGACCGATTTGGTGATGATGATGTAGAGGGTTCTCCACGGTTGAGGAATGTTCTTAAGCTCCACATGAGAGTGCTTAGTGATAATTCCTGAAGCTTCATCATAGCCAATATCAATCAGGAATTGAAGAACTGTCTCCTCAGTAGGTGTGGCAAAGAAGTCGGTTGGCTCGATTTCAGGAATGAGAAGAACAGCCTGTAAGTCTGCATGAGTGATGGTGACTTGTTTGTTATTGAGCGTCACTGTCACTGCACTTTGACCTGTGATCCTCTGCATTGAATTCCAGAATTGCTGAATGTAGATTTCCGGTACTGTAGCAGAGTGTGAGAGCATGTTCTGGTAGGGATGATTCTTTAGAACATCCACAGCAATCAAACAGGAAGATTCTGAGCATGTGAGGGTTTCAAAGTCAACCCTAAGGTTGTTCTTTCCAATCTTTCTAGGATAGCCATTAGGGGAGATGTCAGCAATTGTGAGGACTTCTGGTGCATCCACATTCATTTGAGCAGCCATGTCGTGATCTGAAATAACATTAGCCAAAAGAACCAACATATTGAAAGACATAGTGTTAGTCAACAGAAGGTTTTTATTGTCTAATTATTGAATATACAGTGTCAAAGATTGTTACGAGTCCACAGTCACTTGTTTGTTCAATAGTCCAATGTCATCATGATAAGTTTCGTGAGTTAGTTAACTTTAAGTTTTAAAGTTTATGTTATCACATATTTAACACAACATATTAAATGATTAAGTTTATTAGTGACATTATTGGTTTCGTGATGATATGATTAGTTTATTTACAATTTTGTACACGTAACAATTCAAAATTAAGGTCAATCCAGGCTTAGGCGTAGAAATGATAAAGTTACGCGTAAACAGGAGTGGTATACGCATAGGCGCAAGCTTATGCGTAGGATCCTTACTTACGCGTAAGAAATGTTACGCGTAGGAAAAGGGGACCTTAAGCGTAGAGCTTACGCGTAGGCGTATATAAACCTTACGCGTAAGGCTTACTCGTAAGAGTAGACCTTATGCGTAGAGGTCACTGTTTACGCATATCCTTCACAGGATACGCGTAGTCCCATTGTAGAACCTTACGCGTAACAGTTACGCGTAAAATTTCTCTTACGCATAACTTTCTACGCGTAAGGTGATCCTTATGCGTAGAGTAACAAGGACCTTGATTCTGAGTTTTAAGTGCAACAAGCCTGAAATAAAATCATCATATCATCAATCTTAACACATATATTCATTTTAAAACAAATCATAGCATGAAAGCATATTAAACAGTTACGCGTAGAAAACCTTACGCGTAAGCCTAAAAACCCTAATAGTTCAATAATTACGCATAACAGTTCTAGCCATGTAAATTGCACCAAACGTTTTCTGGTAGGTCTTAGGTGTTGTGAGAGTCTAATAACCAAGTTTTAACATCCAACACGCAGTGAATCAAAAATACCCAAACCTAAGAACATTAAACCCTAAATTCCAATTTTTATTTAATTAGTGTTTCTGGGTTGTTATAGGGCATGGAAATCATTAATTCAACATGATATAAACATCACACAACAATCTTTTTGACCCATTTATCTTAACCTCAAACACGTAAGTATGATCATGTGTTCTTACGCGTATGCGTATAATACAAAATCAACCATAAACGTAAATTTAACCGTTGGATTCGTTAGAAAATCAAAACCAATGTTTAAAAACGTGTTATCAACGTAAAAACACTTACAGATTGATGATCAAAACTTCGGATTTGTTGAACAAATTATATGCGTAGCTTATGTTGGTTAGGAGTAATAAATGTGATGGAAAAGTTAGGTGGAAGGTGTTTTTATTAAAAGTAACTTTAACATTTTGACAGTTTTGGTCCTTCCACCTTTTTCATTTTCATACAAAGCCTTTTAACTTCCATTTTGGTTACCAAACAAAAGATTTTAGGAACTAACTTTGACGACACTCCCCCTCGACTTAAGAAAAATGATGAAAGGTTATAAATTTTAGTCCGAGGAGTGTTAATGAACCAGAAAATTTACCATCATTGATAAAAGAAACAACCGGTATAGAATAACATGCAAGTACACGAATGTTTTTGAAACAGTTTGGTATTAATTTTCTCCCCCTCAATACTTGATCGGAAAAATACTGAATTTTGAAAGATTATAGTGTTGACGGAAGAAATGTACATGCCATGTTGAAAGAAAATTAAATTAGAAGAATATTTTTGTTGTTTTATCAGGTTTTATATTTTTGTATTTTGTTTTTGAAAAATTATTTACAAAAGATATTTTGGTGTTTGACAGGTTTTTAAGACTGTTTTAGGAGGTCATCCAATTCCTCTTGAGTCAAACACCTCATACCAATCCGGTGGACCAACTCATTAAACCTAGCGGGAGGCAAGGCTTTGGTGAGAAGATCTGCCAATTGGTATTCTGTACCCATGAAGTATAATTCAACTGTACCCTGTTCCACGTGGTCCTTGATGAAATGATAGCGAAGATCGATGTGCTTTGATTTCGAGTGCTAACCTGAGTTGCACGAGATCGCAATGGCACTCCGATTGTCGCAGTACATCGGGATTCTATCAAATACGTAACCATAGTCTTTGAGTTGTGTTCTCATCCAGATGACTTGAGCACAACACGCCGACATGGCTACATATTCTGCTTCAGTTGATGACAGTGCTGTACAATCCTGCTTCTTCGATTGCCAGGACACCAGTTTATCACCAAGAAATTGTAGTGCTCCTGAAGTACTTTTTCGTGAATCTAAGCATCCTGCGTGGTCAGCGTCTGAAAAAGCGATTAGTTCAAAACCAGAATCCTTTGGATACCAGATCCCCAAATTAATGGTTCCCTTGATGTATCTGAGGATTCTTTTAGCCTCAGAGAGGTGGGTTTCAGTTGGTCGCGACTGATAACGGGAGCATAGATAAACGGCAAAGACAATATCAGGTCTGCTAGCTGTTGGGTACATTAGAGACCCAATAATACTATGGTATTTTGTAGGGTCCACTAATTTCCCATTTAAATCAGCATCTAGCTTCTTGGTATGAGTCATTGGTGTGGCATAAGTGTCACAGGTTTTCATTCCAAATTTGTTTAACAATTCAAGGGCATATTTGGACTGACTCAAGAAAATACCACGGGGTGATTGATGAACTTGCAATCCTAGAAAGAACGTAAGTTTACCCATCATGGACATTTCAAAAATTTTCTTCATTAGTTTTGCAAAAGCGATTGAAAACTTTTTATGTGTAGACCCAAAAATGATGTCATCCACGTAAATTTGAACAATTAAGATATGTGCCCCGTGATATTGTATAAAAAGAGTAAGGTCAACCGAACCTTTGGTGAAGTTATTAGCAATGAGGAAAGATGATAGCTTATCGTACCATGCCCGAGGAGCTTGTTTGAGACCATAAAGAGCTTTGTTCAGTTTGTAGACATGGTTCGGGAACTCGGGATCAACGAATCCTTCGGGTTGGCTGACATAAACCGTTTCTTTCAGTTGTCCGTTGAGAAACGCAGTTTTGACATCCATCTGAAAGACCGACATATTCATATGAGCCGCGAACGCGAGAAATATCCGAACAGCCTCAAGACGAGCAACCGGAGCAAAAGATTCTTCAAAGTCTATTCCCTCTTCCTGACGATAACCCTTAGCAACTAGACGTGACTTGTTTCGGATTACGTTCCCTTCAGCATCCAATTTGTTTTTCCAAATCCATTTGAGACCAATGACGTAGACCCCTGTTGGTCGTTCAACCAGTTCCCATACTTCAAGACGTTTGAATTGGTTGAGTTCTTCTTGCATGGATTCAATCCAGTTGTCTTTTGTCATTGCGTCTTTAATGTTTTTAGGCTCAGATTGGCAGACAGTGAGTGTGTAAATGCAATGTTCACCATCTGAGTGAAAGCGTTGTCTCGTAACGACTGGTTGATTCGGGTTGCCAATAATATTTGCCAAAGGATGGTCTTTTGTCCATCGATGTGTAGAGGGTTGATGTTGGTATACATTGTGCAGATTCTGAGGATTCAAATGGTTTGTTGATGATTCTGCGACATCAGGTGCAGCAGTGTCAGTAGCAAACGGGTTAAAGAACGCATTTGGATCAAAATCTGCAGGTGGGGGTACTTCATTAAGAATATCATCAGCCGGTTCATCATTGTTGGAAGCGGTTTGTTCAACTGTTGTGGTGGAGTCAACTGGTGGTGCTTCTTCAACAATAGTTGTTGTAGCAGGTGTATCAGGTATAAGGGTGTTATCAGGTTGAGCAGCGGAAACAGCGGATACACCTGGAGCACGTTCATCAATATCGTCACTGAACAGCGGAGCAAATAACCTTTCCATTTGTTGACGAGTGAGCTGGGGGCTTTGTTCAGCTGATGATGGGGGTTGAGGGAAGGTTAAGCGGTTGTGACAGGGTTCTTAGCTGTTATACTCAGAAGCCATCTCCGTAAGTTCATCAAAATGAGCATGAATCGTTTCCATAACATGTTTTGTACGACGATTCCATATCCGGTACCCTTTAGAATTCTCACAATATCCAATAAAGACTCCAATGTCAGCTTTGGCTTTGAGCTTTCCAAAATCATCAAGATCATTATTTGGATAGCAAAGGGATCCAAATACATGAAAGTGTTTGAGATTCGGTTTATGATTGTGGACAAGCTCGAAAGGTGTTTTGTTGTGGCGTTTTGTGATCATAGAACGGTTTTGAGTATAGCATGCAGTAGATACAGCTTCTGCCAACAAGTAATCTGGAAGTTTAGCATTGATTAACATTGTTCTTGCAGCTTCCACTAACGTTCGGTTTCGTCTTTCAACAACTCCGTTTTGTTCTGGTGTACGTGCAATAGATGTTTGATGCTGAATTCCCACTTTCTCATAAAATTCATGAAGGGTTTGGTTAACAAATTCAGTTCCTTTGTCTGTTCTTATTTGTCTGACGGTGTTTTGGAGCTGAACCTGTATTTTCGTGAGAAAGGTGATGATCATTTGTGGAGCTTGGTCTTTGCTTTGAAGAAAGTAGACCCACGTCCATCGTGAATAGTCATCAACAATTACTAAGATGTAGCGTTTGCCATTGATCGTTTGCACACGCATCGGGCCACACAAATCCATGTGAAGAAGATGAAGCACATGCTGAGAGCTGTGTTCCACCTTTGAAGGAAAATGAGCACGAGTGCTTTTCCCTTGTTCACAAGCTGAGCAAAGGTGATCTTTTGAATACCGGAATCGTGGGAGACCTTCAACTAGTTTGTGTCGAGCAAGGTTGGTGATGGTTTGAAAGTTTAGATGTGAGAGACGACGGTGCCATAGCCAAGATTTTGTTGATGTTGCCTTTGAAAGTAAGCAGATGGGTGACGAAGCAACCATGTCTTGCATAGAGATAGTGTAAAGACTAGAATTATGCGAGCCAGACATAAGGTCATTTCCTTGTAGATCACGAATGAAACAAGTTTTCTCCCAGAAAGCAACCTCCAAATCTCCATCACAAAACTGACCAACTGAAAACAGATTGTGACCGAGGCCTTCCACATAGTAAACCCTGCTAATTTCGATGTTCCCATTGATATAGTCTCCGTAGCCCATGATAGCTGCGAAGTGATCATTCCCGAATCTGACAGTGCCAATGAACTTTGCAATAAAGTTTGATAACAGTTTAAGGTTGCCTGTCATGTGTCGGGAACATCCGCTATCAACAATCCAGAGAATGATCTGTATCACCTGCATTACACACAGACGACACAGATGGAATAGAAGTAGATGTGGAACCCGAAATGTTAGAGGGTTCCAGAGCAGTGACAGTAGACATACACACAACAATAACTTTAGGCATCCATTTAAAACCTAGTGTGTTATATATCCATTTCTGCCATCTATAACTACTATTTGCTTTAGTCTTTGTGAATGAACTAGGTGGTACTACATTCTTAGGAGGTGAAACTGGAGCTACAGGGACAGCAATGCTTGCCTTAGAATCTAAAGAAGGCGGTCTACCAAGCACAGACTTAGAATGATTAGTGGGCCTAGAGGTATGCCGATTCTTAGGATTCCGTAAACGAGAGATTATAGCTTTAGCAACACATTTGTCATGACAATCAGAATTCATACTTTTACGACAAATAACACAAGGTGCATCAGACTGAATATCAAAACTACTTAAAGGTTTAGCATTCGTTACATCACTATTTCTATTACATTTGCTATACGCAATATCTATAGTGGAAGCAACGTGAGTCTTATTCATAGTCCTAGGGTGTTCTTCTACTTTAGCATTCCTTATTGATCTTTTCTTAGGTCGCAACTTCCTATTCTTCGATTGAGTGCTCCTAGGCTGTGAAGTGCAGACGTTTGGAAAAGACGCAACTATTCATGTTTCAGTAGAAGGAAGCACGTTAGCAACTTGTGATTTGGCAGTAGGGATTCTAGGTGCACGATTACTAAGTGTTACTGGTGCTAATCTCTTAATGATGGTTGGCGGAAGTTGTTCATACTTTCCTAACATTTCTCTTAACTTAGAGATAGTGTGAATCAAATCTTGATTTTCAGAACGAATATTACCAGCAAAATTCATGACTTCTCTAGTGTGAGCAAGATAGTGATCAAGTTCGTTTGATGCTTCATGACGAGTCTTATTGAGTAAATCAAATATGACACCATATTCCAGTTTAACTTTTACAAGTTCTTGTTCATATTTTGAGATTTGACTTTTCAAAGACACGTTTTGATCATCCAGTTGCTCAATTTTAGGATCAGAAGATTTTGCACGCAACTGAGCGATTTTGTTTTGAAAACCAAGTTGTTGAATGTGAATATCTTTTTCACACCAATTAAGACGACGTTTTGCATTGTAAAGTTCGTTAAGTAATCGTTCATTTTCAGCTTTTAAAGACTCGATCTGAAGCACATTATCAGTATTCTCAACAGTTACCACAGAGTCAACAGTATCAGCAGAGATATAATCAGATGCATATGACACAAAATTCAATAGCACAATATTATGGATATCAGCACAGATAACATCTTTCAAGAGTCGATCAACATCTTTTCTTAACATTTTCTTTTTTCGTTTAGTATTAGAAATAGATGTTTCTGTTTTCTCGAAAACGACCTTCATCACTCCAAATTCCTTATGAAAGTCCCGTTCCCAAGACAATGCACAATTTTTCAAATTCTTAACATTTGGTAAAAGTTTTTTCTGAAAAATATCTCTTTGTTCTCGCGCCAGAGGCGATTGAAAATGTTGAACTTTGATTTCAGAATGATATTCTATCTCATGTTGTAAAGTTTTGAGATCAGCCATGAAAATGTCAAAATATATGAGAATTTTGCGATTTTCAGGTTTTGAGTTTACTTCACTGATGGAAGGTAAAGGACCATAAATTTGTGCATAATCTGGTTGGGGATTAACATTAGAAGACTCAGGTGTTTTGATGATAACCCTTGGTGTGTTAGAAGAATCCGTTGGTGTGACAAAAGTGACCGGTTTTGAATAATTAAAAGGTTTGTTGTAAACAACAGTTTTTAATTTTGATCGACTCTCGTCTTCTGCATCTAATTCCTCTTGACGATGATATTCAACAACACTCATAACAAAATTATCAATTTTATATTCTGCACTGAAAACTTCAGGATTTGGTTTGAATGTTTTGGTTGAAAGCTTTGGTTTGTAATCAGCAAGATTTGGTCCATATCCTTTTGGATCGGGTTTTAAGGTAAACTTTTCAATATAAGTTACTGACTCACCATGTTTGTAAACAACAGTTTTAAACTCTTTAAGTTTGTGTTGCAAGCCGATAATTTCTTCAAGATGATTATCTATTCGGTTTGTGGAATGCTTTTTGTATGCAGAGAACTGTTTTTGACAAGTTAACAACTCAGCCTTAGCTTTTTGATTTTCCAAGGTAAGAGCGTTAATTTGCTTTTTATGTTCATGTTTCAGTTATTCTATCTCAGAAAATAAAGCATTCTTCGAAGCGGCTAGATCACGCATCTGTCTCTCTAAATATTGTTCGTTTTGATGAGATTTAGTAAAGGCTGCTTCAAAACCTTTTTCACGTTTTTCTTGAGTTTTGAAAAAGTTGAGTTGCTTTTGTAAACATTCAAAATCCTTGGTTAACAGTGCATTTTTACTTTTTAAGGTTTGATTTAATGCACAACATTCTTCAATTTGGGATTGTTGGTCTTTAAGTAACAGAGCAAGATCTGGATGAGGCAAAAGTTCGGTTTGTTCAACGGAAGTCACAACATGATCATTATTTAGATCCTCAAGTATAACCACGGAGTCAATTTGATTATCAAAGGAAACCATAAGGTCATCTTGATTGTCAAATGTAACTACAGGGTCTATTTGAAAATCGTCGGAATGAGATGTAAATGACTCATTTTGAACATTCTGAGCCTTGTCGGATTCAGATGTTGGCGAAGATATTAGATCAGTGATAAATATGGTTTGTTCGGGTACCTGAGACAAGCCATCAGTGTCATACACTGGGCTTGTGTCACTCATGTGTAACTCATGCATATTAGCCATCAACATAACAGCTGCATTGGCCTGCAAGTCCTCCATATCATCATCTGAGTCTGCATCAGCCATAAAACTTTGTTTTTTGTTTGTGAGAGTTCCACCAGCTTCATCCTTAAGAGCCAAAAGAAGAGCCTCTTTCAAATAAGCACTGCCCTTAGTCCTCGGCTTTGGGCATGCATTAGCCAGGTGACCCTTCTCATTGCAGTTGTAGCATCGAAGACCATTCAACCCATTCTGAGCATTTCCCTGTTCCACCACTGGAGCTCTGTTGTTATTCCGACCCACAGCATTAAACCCTTGACCACCGCCCATCTGACGACCATAACCACGATTATGAACTTCAACTCATCCATTGTTTACAACAGCCTGATTTCGTATGTTAGATGAGGAACGAATACGATTGTTGGATCTGTTGGTATAACGGCCAAAAGCATTAGCAATCATAACAAATCCTTGTTGCAATGCTTCGAACGGATCGATGTCCTCATTAGCTTCACTGACAATTGGTTGAGCATTGTTGTTGTTGTATGGAACCAATTGATTTTGTTGAGATTGTTGCTGTGAATGATCGTTTTGTGTGACAAAGGCAGTTGGTTGAGTTGCTTGTTGAGGAGGATAACTTTGTTGAGCATATAAGGCAAGTTGTTGATTTTCCGGATGTGTAGGTGGAGCAATTTGAGCACGGAGAATCCTTTCCCGATCAACTTCCTTTTCATGAGGCTTCAAGTAATCGTACAACAATCCATATGTAGAATGATGCATATTCTTCGCTTGACGGAGAAAAATAACATACTTCTCCCATTCAGGACCAAGACTACTCAGGAACTTAGTATTCACTGCAATTCTTGGCATGATGATGTTGTGTTTATCCAAATCATTGATGATGTCTGAAAATCGATGATGATAAGACTCTAGTGTCTCTCCAGGTTCAATCATGAAGTGTTCATAAGCCAAGTAAATTTTGGATTCCAAATCCTCCTGATTGAGTACAGATCCTTCCATAAGAAGATGAATATGTTCCCACATTTCCTTTGCAGTCTTTTGAGCATCAACACTTCGAAGAATTGGGTTAGGTAATCCTAAAAGGATATATTGCATTGCAAGCTCATCAGCTTCATAGTGTAGAAGTTCTGTTTGATTTAAGTCTGCAACAGTAGCAATGTTCGTTTGTTCATCTCTTGGTGGATTAGCATTAGGATCTCCGGGTACAATGACAGTAGGCATCTCAAATGGACCTTCCAAGATAACCTTCTTTAAGAACTTTCCATGTGGCTTCTTCAGATCACAAAACCTAAAGAACCTTATCACCCATTGATCGTAGTTTCCTGGAGTGAGCATTGGAGGTCTATCAAGTGATCCAGCCTCATGAATTGATTGTTGGCTGCTTAAAGCTTCACACATCTTTGCAAACCAAGTGGGTTCCTTCATAGTATTCCTTGATGGATGTTGATTGAAGTCATTTGTGTAGGGTTGAACTTGAAGACATGGCGGTGTTTGAACCATTTGTGGTGGAGGAATTGCTCCAAGTTGTGGAGTATGTTGTTGATTAAATTGTTGTTAATAAATTGCTTGTTGTTGATTCCATTGTTGATGTTGTGGACTTAGTTGTTGTTGTCGTTGAGAATAAGTGTAAGGGAAATAGTTAGAGTATGGTGGTTGTGACATGTTGAAAACTTGTGTTGGTAAAAATGGATCTTTGTAGTCGAATGAACCTTTGTTGATGAAGTGTCCTTAGGCGTAGAAATCACAAGAAACCAAGTGGAACTTATGCGTAAAAACACCAAAGTTACGCGTAACAAATAGAGTTACGCGTAGTTTTAGCTTACGCGTAAGTATGGAAAAGACTCTAAAGTTAGGCGTAGACACAAAGTTAGGCGTTGAAAGTTAGGCGTAGGATTACCTTATGCGTAAGACTAGGCTTAGGAGTAAGATTAATCTTATGCGTAGGAATTCTACGCGTAAGCTTTATGCTTATGCGTAAGATTAGGGTTTTGCCCAAATGATCTTTTACACTATCACAGTGCAAAAGATATCCAAAGTCGACGTATTCTCAGGGTTATCCAAGCAAGAAAACACAGAGTAAACCACGAGAACGAAGATCAAGCCACGGATAAATTTACGCGTAAGATTAGGGTTTTGATACGCGTAATCTTACTCGTAAAGATGATTATGCCCAAAGATGTTTCTAAACCAGATTTTTGTGATGAGATAGCTTCAATATCACCAAAATAACACAAAAGTGTGAAACTTGATGAATCAAAACAGCTAAACGGGTTACGCATAGAACGATACCCACGAACAAAAACAAGCTTAAAAACTTAGATCAACGCGTAAAGTTTGAAACTTTTTTCCAAAAACTAGTATTTTAACACCTTAAAACGTTGAAAGTACAAGAATCTTGGATTAAAAAGTGTAAAAAACGAGTTTTTAAGCGAACCAAAGAGCACGTTATCTTTACGCGTAAGACCAAAACCAAAAAACTTCAAAACAAAATTGTTCACCCAACTATTTGGCGATTGATACCACTGTAAGGTCACTAGTTTTACAACACAAGCTTAATAGAAAGAGATAAAGGCGATTGAACAATAAACCAAACACACACACACGAAATACAATGACCGGTTATGCGTAGATGTATGTGAAAGGAAATAACTTGAACAACCAACCCTCAAGTGAGGGTTATACAAGAGTATTTATAGGCAAGGAGCTAGGGCAACACTCCTACTCCTTCCCTTTTCCTTATTGGACATGGGCCTAAGCTTATGGGTCTTCTACATAAGCTTGACCTTAAACAAACATAAAGGCCATAATAAACTACCTATTACATATGAGTAACTAACACTTGATTTAAGGTTTAGGAGTGATTCCAACAAAAACCCTCATCAGCTTTCCCTTCAAATTTGACCAAATGATCACTGGTGTTCAGAATAGTCACTTGACAACCAAAAGGCTTAAAGTAACTAATGGTAGGAAGCTTCCCAGACAGAAGTTCATAAGGTTTCTTATTGTGAGGACTAGTTATCAAAACCCTGTTCAAAACATAACAGGCAGTGCTGACTGCTTCAGTCCAGAACATGGTAGGTAACTTAGAATCAGCTAGATCTTGTTGCTTTAATAAGGGTTTTGTTCTTCCTTTCAGCAACTCTATTTTGGTGAGGAGTCCTGGCATTGTTGTAGTACTTTTTTATCCCCTTAGAGTCATAGAGTGCTATTAATTTAGCATTCTTGAACTCTGTCCCATTGTCACACCTTATGGCTTTAACCTTTTTATTCATATGGTTTTCAATCAGGGCAATAAAAGTTTGAAGAACGTGAAATGTTTCATCCTTTGTCCCAAAAAAGAATACCCAGCAAAACCTGCTATAGTCATCAGTAACCACCAGACAATAGTACTTGTTATCAATGCTTCTGATAGAAGTAGGACCAAAAAGGTCCATGTGAAGAAGCTACAAAGGTTCTGATATTGTGCTGACTGAAGTAATGGATTTGTACGAAGCCTTGTGTTGCTTTCCCTTGTTGCAGGCCAATCAATTATGCTCATTAGTGAAGACTTTGGAAGGAAGTCCATGGACCAAACCATGTTTTGCCAGCTTGTTGATAGTTTTGAAGTTTACATGAGCCATCCTTCTATGCCATTTGTTAGATTCATCCAAGGATGCTTCTGCCACCAAACAAGCCAAATCTCCTTCAGGCTGGACATCATTAAGGTTGAATGCATACAAATTATGTCTCCTTGGAACCTTCAGCATTACTTGACTGTCATCATGTATCTGAAAGTCTTTCGAAAGCACAAGACATTCATTATTAGTGAAGAGAACACTGTTCTTCTTGTCACATATTTGCGACACAGGAAACAGATTAAAGTTTCTGAGTTCTTCCACATAATACACATTTTCAAAGTCCATCTTGGAGGTCCTAATGGTTCCTTTCCCATTTATCTTGCCATCTCCTCCTCCAAAAGTAATAGTGCCTCCATGGATAGACACAAAATCAGGCAGTCTTTCTCTGTTCCATGTCATACTCCTAGAACACCCACTATCAACAATACCTAAATCTTTATTCTTATGAGGATTATCCTACAAGTTATAATAAATATACAACAACATTAGTATTCATGGAGACCCAAGTCATGACTCACTTGGGCCTGCCTTATGGATCATAGATGAAAAACCTCTAGATTGATAAGATCCACTATTGTTCTTGAATTCCTTCCCTAAGTGTGGTTTGCATTGTCTCCAAGAGTAACCTGGTGAGGGCTTAACATCAGTATCCTATCTTGCCCCCCTTTTATACAATGGGTCATTATTAACAGGCCTATATCCATTATGAAAATAAGTACTGGTAGGTCCGATTAATGGCCTAGGAAAATTTCTTCTCCAATATGATGGAAAGGTTCTATCAGCAGAAACTGGCTTACCAGCAGGAACTGGTTTACCATCAGAAACTGGCTTACCAGCAGAAACTGGGTTACAAGAAGGAACTGGTCTACCAGTAGGATTGGGTCTGCCTGTCCTCACATGTTTTCCATTAGGAACAAATCGAGGAATATTAGCCACATCATTCCATATTGGTCTTTGCTTCTGATGGTCAGTACACACACCCATTTGTTTTTCATAAAAATCACAATCTTTAATAAGATGAAATGTACTACCACAAACAAAACAGGATTTCTTGTTAAAAGGCTTGTTCATAACATGAGATGTCTTATTACAAACAAACTTATTCAAACCACAACCAAAAACTGAATTGTTTTTAACAGAATTAAAAGAACAAGAAATGTTCTTAAAATAAGATGTCTTTGAAGAAGATTCATCAACAGCAACTCTTGGGGCAGGGTCAACTGGCAAAGGCTTGGGTGAGGCAGACTTGGGAGTTGTAGACTTGTCACTTGAATCACAACTGGCAAAGTCTTTAGAATTGGTCTCTAAGGTCCTATCACTAGAAGAACAAGAGACAAAATCATTAGTTTCACTGCCAGTTTCAGATAAGTCATTAGACTTTTGGCCAAAGGTCATATGTGATTCATCCAAGTCTGAGTCTGGGGAGGGTGGCCTAACAATACCATTAATAGATGAAGGAACTGAATGCATTTCTCCTTGTTTTACAAACTTAACAGGTTTTCGATACTTTTCTTCCTCATCATCAGTGACAGGGTCAAAAACACTATAGTCATTAGGGTCTATAGTCCTTGAAGCCCAGCCCCATCTTAGTTTTTACAGACATAGAATTGTTCCATAAATTATCTAGATTCTTAGCTTGTTCTTGCCACTCTTTATGTCTAGCCACCTCTCTTTCTAAATTAGCCTTTAGATCCTCTTTTTCTACATTTACCTTTACATTTTCTTTCTCAGTAAATTTTAACAAGTTAGTGGTGTTTTCTAAATCTCTTTCTAGCACCCTAATTTTTTCTTCAAGAGCCAATTGATTTTGTTGGTACCAAACCTTTTGTTTTTCCAAAGTTTTAACAGTTTTCTTATAGGCTTGAACCTGAATAAAGTTTTCTTTATATTGGCCATCAATGTCATCAAATTCCCTTTTAAGGGCATCATAATTATCATTACAACCAAATATACAAGTATTTACTTGAGATGAGATACCCATTAGGGCAAACTCCTCAGCAGCATCTCCAATCTCAGCAAGCATTCCAATCTGAGAAGAACTGCCCTCCTTATCTTCAGTCACATGAGCAGTCCAGTCAAGCGTTGAGTCCACAGACACCAGGGCTTTAGGTTCCTCTTGTTCCTTGTGCTTGAATGCAGAGTATCTTTTCTTGTCACTTCCCTTCTTATCTAGGAATTCCCTGGCAAAGTGACCCAATTGATTGCATTCATAACACCTGACCTTCTTTCTGTCAAACTTGGCAGCCTCCCTTCCCTGGTAATTGATCTTCCTACCAGACTTCTTCTCAAACCTGTTGACTTTTACAGCAAGCATAGCCATCTGCCACTTTATGTCCAACTCCTCCAAGTCCCACTTATCTACCTGATCAAAATCCTCATAGGCCAGCTGCTGTTGAGGTTCACTGTTAGCAACAAATGAGTAAAGAACATCCTCCATCACATTACTAGACCTTGATTTTCTTGATCCAGAAGAGGTGTATGTTTTAGTTGCTGCTGATGATGAGGTGGGGCTTTCAGCATAGGACATCTTGGTATTAGCACTAGTAGCACTAACAAATGCTAAATTTGTTGGAGTGAGAGAATAGCTGGAGTGACCCTTGATATCAATTTTAAGAGTTTTGAGCTTATTGTACAAATCATCAAAGCTTAAGTATTCAAGGCCACCCTTTGCCTTGAGAGTAAGAGAAACCTGGCTCCAGGAAGAAGGTAGAGCCCGTAGGAATTTGGTGTTGCAGTCTTCATTGTCAGGTTTGGACTGCATCTGATTAAGCTGGCTCAAGATTTTTTGAAACCTGTCATACCCCTTGTGTATGCCTTCCTCCTCAGAAATCTTAAACTCCTGAAACTCATGCTTGAGCATTGTCTTTCTCATCTTCTTGGATTCTTCGTTACCTCCAAACCTTGCCTTGATTGCTTTCCAGATTTCCTTTGCATCATCAAGGTGATGAAAATCACCCATATGATCATCTGGAAAGGCTTGGAGCAAGGTTGTCCTTGCTTTGGTTTCTCTCTGAAGAGCAATATTCCTCAACAAAAGTTGGAGGAAGAATTATCACGTTCCCCTGAGTATCTCTTCCAATCTTCTTCTTACTGTTGCCTTTAAGGACAATATTCCAAAGATTGTAATCACTATTAGTGATCCAATTTTCCATCTTCATTGCCCAGATTTCATATTCGCCCTTCTTCAGATAGGGAAACTTAGCATTGTTGTTTGACATAATGGTGGTAACAACTTGCTGAACTGTTTGAGTCTGAGTGCTACTCTCATACTTCTCCATATCATCTTCTTGATCTGACATTGTTAGAGACTATTAGGGTTTTGAGAGAGTAAAGTGATATTCTTTCAGAGATTCTCACCAGACTCTGATACCACTTGTTGAATCAGTCCTAGATAGATCTTTCGAGCCTTTAATAAACAAATAGAATACCATCGAATACATAGTTGGTGCATCTTAAGATAATATTGAAAGTTAAACACAACTTATCTTTTTGATCAAATATGACCGCATAGTATATTGTTCAGTAAGTTAGATGCCACAAAATATGCGTATGATTGTTTATGCTAGCTAGGTCGCGTTGTTTTATATACAATGACAGATTGGTGTGTGAGTGTGACATTGTTAAATGGATCTTAATATCTATATTACATTATAAAGTTTTGAGACTTTCCATAAAAAACATATATTTACTACGTTATAAAGTATTTGGAACATACTTAATAAAGAAAGTTTAAAATGAAAAATATTTGCTCGCCACAAAAATAGTTACTGGATACATGCCGCCGCATTGCGCGAGTACCTTTCTAATTATACTTGATCGGTTAACAGAAGTAATGTAATTAAAATACAACGATAAAGTATATACGAATTTTTTTTGTACAAAAGGTTTAATACATTATGAAAGTCAGGGTGTCCTATGAATTTATAAAAATATTTATGGGCCCCGGATGAAATTAAATAATGAGGCATTTTAATAAATAATGTTATATATAAAGTGTCACCGTTTATAAAATATAATGCAATTAGTTATCTAAACGTTTAAATATATTACTCATTTAAGATATTTTATCATCTAAATACATTTTTCTTCGTGAAAAAAATATGTGTACATATGCATATAATTATTAACGGGACAAATTTAGAGCCTTTAAAAGATTTTAAGACTCTGAGCGGTCGCTCACCTTGCACACCTTAAAAAACGGCTATGATGAAAGTGGGGTGAAATATATTCAGGTGGGGGATGTTTTAGAGTTTGATACTTTAAAGTATATTCGAAATTTCCGAACTTAGAAAGTTTCATTATCTTAGGGCCTGTTTGGTTTGTGAAAGGGTTTAGATTAGGATTTGGGTTAGTAAACAGGTGGTTTAGGATTTGGGTTTGTCAGATGAAAAGTTATGTTTGGTTTGTCAAAAAGTTTACAAACTATTTCTAGTGGCGCCTTTTTGTTTTCTCATATGAGGACAAAGTAGGTAAGCATCAATTTGAATCTTTGACTTACTTCCAACTGTATATAACAGTTGAACCAAACCATTGCAAAATTTACCAACAATACAAACGAAAAGAGATCTCAAAACTTGAGACATCGACAAAATCTAACTCGGCAACTCACATTTATGATAACAATACACAATCGACAAAGAGAACTTCGTTAATATAGTAACCATGTAACCAAAATATTACACCAACACTTGACTTTGAATACATAGTTTTGTACATAATATGATATAATCACTCGAAGGACTGTCCTCGAGACCAAAAGAAGTACCCATATTCAATGATTCCAACATACAAGCAAATCATTGTCGAGCAAATTTTCCCAAAAAAACAATAGTTTTGCCACAACTACATCGAGAATCTACCTGATCACCACCAGGAATTCCCATAATCCATAACAAAATACAACTACAATTACTTACCATATTATCATGTTACCTGATTAAAGTACTTGTTAGATTTTCTAGTTACCTGATGAAAGACTTGTAAGCTTAAGCACATAGGACACTCGCATCTTTTCGGAAAGATTCAGAAATAACTCAAGTTTGTCTTTATTAGCAGCAAATATCTCAGCAGCATGGAGTACATCGCCACTTGGGATGTCGAGTTTCGCGAGCTCTTCAAGTACATCTTTCAATTGCTCAGATTTAGCTTTCTTGCGATTGTTATCATCTGTCATAGCATTAGCAACAGCATTCGCCATAGTTCCGAAATTAGCATTAAATCCTTGAACAAACATTTGAAAAGAATGATTAATTCCTTCTAGTTGTGACTCCATGTCTCGCGTCTTCCTTTTTTTGGGAGCCTTGTTTCCATTAGACATTGCCTTTTGCTTTTTAGCAATATTTTTTCCATTAGTGAAGTTTGAGGTTGTTTGAGTTGTTTGTGACATATATTGCACATCAAATTCTTCATCATCGCTCAAAGAGATGGGAAATCCACCAACATTATCTCCCCCGCTTTCACCATTTTGCTCATTCTCCATGTTGTGAACCGCGTCTTTGAATCCTTCAACAACTGTACCGGTTGCTCTATCCCTTCCATACACCAATTCAAGTTGGTTGAAATATGGAAATGGAAAATCCCATAGTCCATTTGCCTCTTTATGATTCTGTAAAATAAAAACATAATACATCATAAAAAAACACAATAGATCCAAGTGAAATAAACTATCATTCAAGTATAAGAAGCTTATTTTTGTATAGATTTACCTCACAATACTTGACATACCAATCTCTTTCACATGCGATCTTTTTATCTACATCATTCCATTGACACCCACTGTATTTCAACATGTCATTAATGACATGAAACTTTGTCTTTAGCCACTTGACTTTTGACTCGATATGTGGCGAAACTTTCTTTGAAAAAGTAGGTCTTTTGACAAGAATCCTTCTTTGCACCTCAGCCATGTAGTTGCTTCTAAAACCATTGTCGGTCTTCCAAGATGGATCACATGCCATTTCTTGAAGAACTTCAATTAGCAATTGAGTCTCACTTTCTTCCCAGTAGCATTTTTGTCTACCACGACCTCGCACTCTGTCCATATTAACATATAATAAGGTTAAAAACATAATCTATAATGAGGAAAAACATAATATATGGTAAGACTATCATGGAAACCATATTAAAAACTCACGTTGCAGGAGTTTGAGTTGCCTGATAAGTTGGCGAATGATGCACAATAGGTCCAGACTCATTAACTAGTGTTGAAGGAGCATGTTCATAAGCTGGTGATGGATGGGTCATAGGAGCAAACTGATTAGATGACGAAGGAAACGTCATAGGATTAAACTGATAAGGAGGTGAATGACGCGTAATAGTCGGCGTCTCATAAGATGGTGAAGGATGAGACGTACGAGCCATAGAACTCGTAGGTGCATTCTGCACGCATAAACAATTTATCAATAACTTATGACAAGTACCCATTAGAACGATATAAAGAAACCAACCTTGTATATATATGAAATAGAAAGATCGAACATTATTATAAATAGCACGTAACAAATTGGTAACATAGGCAATTTGGATATAGTACTAAATTCAACACCTTATAAAAGATCAAAGTTGTTGGAGTTGGCTCATAGGTACCATAAGCAGTGATATATTCAGAGGGATAATTTTCATGGAATACTAAGCAATTTAGTAACAAACGATGGAACATATCTAAAGCTCCAATGAACATTAATAAGGTGACTTGAAATGCAAATACAAAGTAGTCCTAATATCTACTGTAAGCTTTACAAGATAAAAATACGTAAACCATTTACATAATAAAAGTCTCACAATTAACTTTTTGGCCTTGCTCAGTTCCTCACAATCAAATCATGAATATAACACATGTTTTTTTTCCAACATTGTACATCTAAGAACAACTTTCATTGTCTAAATTAAAACTACTAAACACATTACGGAAATGTTAGAAATGTCAATATGTACTTGATGACAACTACTTTTATGGTATTTCATCAAACAGTGGTGTTTCTACATCAAATGTTAGACATGTGCATTACAACATATTGATAAATAGAAACCACTGGATGCTAGTACCTTTCAAAAGCTCTAATTTTCTTTTTATACAAAATATTAATAAGTGATTGATACTTTATTACTTGATCTTCGATAAGATAATTTTATTGGTAAACAATAAGAAATAATAGAGCAAAAGTTTAGTGCAATCGTATGTGTGTTTTTTATCACTAGTGTGAGTTGTTAATATTGTTATTAGGATAATCTAATATCAAGTTACTTGTAATGTATCTCCAAAAGTTTGTCAACCAATAATTCGTGCTAAACCACAACTAACCCGCCCGACTAATCCATATCAACTCTAGTTTCCACCAGTAAAATGGCTTGGTATTTCATCGAACATGTGGTGTGCGTACATCAAACTTTAATAAGTGTGGTAGTCATTGGAATGGATGTTTAATTGTTCTCAACCACCATCTCATATGTAAGCAATTAGTTACTCAATATTCATATAAGAAAATTGCAACTGAATATTGTAAAACCGTGTTTAACTAGATTAGAGAAGATAAGTTACAAACCATTTTTGATTTGAGGTATGATTCTTGGATGGATGACATCTTTCATTAACTTTGATCCTGCAAATTCCATGAAATCATTAGTCTTTTCCTAAATAATACAACACCCCCAAATTATGACTTTTATGTTGCTCAATGAGAAAAATATATTTACCTGAACAAAGAACCTGACTTGTGAACAAAGAACTTGGACTACAAAAAGTACAAATGACAAAGATGACAAATTTATTGGAAAAAGAAAGAAAGCGGGAAGAATTGGGAAGGCGGGAAAAACTTTTTCCATGGGTATTGTTAAAGCCAGAGTACCTTGATGGGTTTTCTAGAACCCCACAACTAGGGGCGTGAGTCCCAATTTCAATCCCTATGAAGATAAAACAAACAACGTTTTTTACTTTGAGTTCATTACCCCTAGCCTAAACCCACATACCAAACGCACCCTTAGTAAGTGTGAACTGCATAAATGATCCATGTGGTCATCGGATTTTGCAGATATAATAACTATACTTTTTTTCCGGGTCATACCATATTTTACGGACCCATACCGTCTTTTGTTAATTAGTTCCGTTAGATTTTTGTTAAATGCATCCTCAAACAAGTGAAATGACAAAACCTTATATCATTACAAAAACAAAATTAAACGCAAAAAGAGTATCAGCCTCCAAAAAACAAAACAAAAACTACGAAGTATACAATAATCAAATGAATTAGCTAGCCTTCTAAAATCCCTAATGGACTTGTTAGATGCACCTTCGTCCTTTTTCGGATCAGGTAAAAATGAAAATCGTGATAGTGGCTATGGAATTTGGCTGGAATATATGTGGCCAGTTGGTGGCATCTAGCTTATTGTTCAAATTCTAAAATGTTCTTCCAATTGAAACATAAATATATATTTAAAAAAAAGGATCATTGTATCAAAAACTCAAAAAAATTAGCAAAGATTCTTGATCTTAACTTTCGTTTGTTTTACAACATATAATATTTTTATTCAGATTTTGTTAATAGTAATATAAGCTCATATTCCAAAATGGATTATTATAAGGATATTGTAATGATTAACTTATCTACACACCCTATGAAGTGTACCATTTTAGCCCTAGACAAAAACTCCATCACTATATATTGCATTTCTCGCATGCCAATTTCTTCACACCATCTCATCAACAACATAAACCAAAACAAAAAAAGATAAAATGAAGCAATCCACACTATCCTTTCTCATTCTATTTAGCCTACTTATTACCTTATTTGTTTCTTGCACCAACGCTCAATCTTGTGGTACAAAAGCGACTTTAACGATGAACAACTTTGAGCACGGTGGAAGTGGTAGTAGTGGCCCATCCGAGTGTGACGGAAAGTACCACTCAAACAATACGCCAATTGTAGCATTATCCACACTGTGGTACGCTCATGGACAAAGATGCGGTAAATATATTAATATATGCTACAATGATAGAAGTGTACAAGCTAAGGTGGTAGATGAGTGCGAATGTAAAGATGATATTGTTGACGCTTCTGTTGCCGTTTGGAAGGCCCTTGGCGTGCCTAAGAGCCAATGGGGTGAAACTTCAGTAACTTGGTCTGATGCATGATCATGTGTCACGCTAGTATGGTCCTTTATTCACAAGAATAAAAAAGTTGGAGTTTTTATGTGTAATTTTTCGAATAACAATCCATGACAATAAATAATATATGTCTCCATTGAAGTTGCTTTGTGCATTAAAGAATTTCACGCACTGTACGTTGTATACACAAGTAGGCTTACGATTACATTTACACTATATAGATAACAAAATATAATTAATGCGTCATGGTGATTGAAGGTGCATTGGTACTAAAACCTATAGTATCTAAACGAATAAGTGATTTATATGCGACCATGCTTCAATTCTTGGCGTATCGGCCTCCTAGTTCTATACTAAGAATGAATTAGATTATGCACAGACGATACGCCTCCTAGTTCCTATACTAAGAATGAATTAGAATTTGCACAGACTAGATTGAGTTGATGGTGTGATTATTACTTAAATTAGTTTAGTCTTATGGGTAATCTTAACTTATAGCCAAGGTAAGACAGCAAAATGAAGTTGTATTTGTAACCGCCAAGATTACGAATTAAATCTATGTTTATGTACATTTTCTTTCGTCTATGTTTATTCTTGTAAGTATCAGGAACTACAATATTTCTAGATCAATTAATTACATAATAATCATGAAAATTAAAGGATTTTGGTTAAAGACAAATACTTACCACCTTATTAAACCACCATAGTCGTTGGTAGATTAATTAACCTCTTTACAAGAGGTCTAGCATTCAAACCTCACTACTTACTAGTTATGTATTAGGGGTAGTTGAAAAGGGTCGGAAATGGTTACAATTATTTATCGGTTAAGTAACGTACATCAGACTAAAAGACTCACTCTTCCGATAGCATGAAAAGTAGTCTCATCCGTGTGGAAATATTGTCAGCCTAATTTCACTTATATCAGTCGAAGTCATCATCCATATTTGGGTTTATATATGCTAAAGACAAAAAATATTTAGCCCATAAGGGACTATATATTTTAACATATGGCAAGTAACAACTTTTTTTGGCGACAATTTTGAAAAGCTAGATAAAAGAAAACTATGTACATTAATGACATACAAAACTAAAGATTAAATATATCTCTTCTAAAACAATTTCAAAATGAAGGTTTACACAAATCATTGAAACATATTGACATCAGTTATGAATTATTATTAATCGAATTTTGGGTCATTATGATCACTAATAATTATATCAACTATGTATAGTACTCCGTTATATGTTAAACATAATGTTTCTGTTAGACGTTTGATGCCCAGTGACTGATGCTTGCAATTAAGGGGATAGTTAATCTCGATAATTAAGCGTCTTAATCATTTTGCTTAATTCGACTATTCCCCAGCGACATGTCGCTGGGGATAATGTGCCACCGTGGCACTGCTTCTTTGACTGAAATTTGAGTGGGACCCACGTCGTCGCCGGGGATTGTCGCTGGGGATACAATCCCTTACGAGACTTCCCCAGCTAGGATTCCCCAGCGACATGTCGCTGGGGATAACTTTCCCCAGCGACATGTCGCTGGGGAAAGTCCTCATATGTCGCTGGGGTAGCCAGTGAATGTTGTAGTGATGTACTTGTTGATATTTTATTACTTTTGCAAAAACTAGAGGTGATCATAAGTTCATACATGACATCGATGCCCCGCCTACATGATCTAGCATGTGCGCTTGAGGGGCATGCAGAATCTGAGCTCACCAAGCGTTCTACTAGAGAGGCTTTTTTGAAACTCCGCCTCCACAAAAGTTCGAACCAGGGTCGGTTTTGCATTTAAGCATTTTGCAAATCCACCTCCAGTGAACGAACTTGGCTACACGTCTACATGACAATTTTATTGTACATATATATTCTACCTGATGATGTTAGATGTGCTTTTGCTAATTTATGTTATATTCTACCACAGATTTTTAAAAGCCTCACAGTCAATAAATAAGTGTTTTGCAGATTCAATTTCATCGTCAAATACCAAAAACCTTGTCGAATGGAGATAAATCAATTCATTTTCTATTTGATAGAGGCGGTACGGTTTCCGGGCGGACGCCGCCAATAATCCTCACTGCGTCAGCGTGGACCCGGTTCAGACAACATAGTCTGGGTATGTGGTGGATGAGGGCCTAACGTGTGGTAGTTGTGACTCTTGCCCAAAAAATGAAAGTCACCGTTCAAAAAAAAAATACAAACAATCATTACATTTAGCTTTTATCTCGTCAATGTAAATAGCACATCAAGTTAAAAATTGTCCACTAAGTTAGATTCTACTACTTAAATACATATATGTGATCGCTTGTGTCGTTTTATATATAGCGGCATTTTATGCTGTCAAAAAATCTTAAATTTTTATTAGAAGGTTCACGGAACATAATTTTTAAATAAAATATGATGACATAGTGTGTTGTTCACTAAGTTATATTCTACTAGTTAAATATATTGTTTGCTTGCTTGTGTCATTGCTTAAGTTCCTGTCATTTTACATATTGGCTTTTAATGTCATGAAACTACATTGTTGGATATTAAGATTATAATGGAGAGGCTCACATGCCTTATTGAATATGAAACTAAGGTCAAAATTCTCTTTATATTAAGAGGCTTTAATCCAGTGGGTTTAATATGCTTGAGATGATGTTTAACTAAGTGATTATTTGTTCAAGTTGGTGTTTGGCATATCGAGGTTTTCGACTTAAATTCAAGCTTATGCGGCTCATTTGGTTTTTGACTTATAATCTTAGCGTAATCGGTCTACTGTGATTTCGGTTTAGCTCTTGTTATCCCGACTTGTGCTCACGTATTAGTGTTGCCTCGGCTGAGATAAAAACCACTCGTGGTGTTCCATTTGCCTCGGCTGTGAAACAAACCCACTCGAGGGGTCTTTGTCTTTGCTTGTTTTGTGTTCAGCTCGTACAACTCCATAACCATAAGGGTGACGAGTCACAGGTAGTACCTGATTGTACTGGTCACTAGTCGAGTAAATTACTAATGCCCTCTGTTGTAAAAATCGGCCCAAGCGTCCGATTAATCCCCGCATAATCGCTGATCGCTCAGTAAGCGCCTTGATTTATCATAATCGGACTATTTAATCGGTCTGGTCAAAGATCGCTTAAAAATCGGTCAACAAACCGATTAATCGGACAAAATCGAACAAAATCGGTCTAATCGGACAAAACCGCTTAAAGATCGATCAACAAAATCGCTTAAAATTTTGACACAACCGCTTAAAATTGGTCAACAAACTGATTAATCGAACAAAATCGCTCAAAGCTCGCTTAAAAATGGTCAACAAACCGAGTAATATCTATGTTTGACTTTGAACTTTAAATAATTATGTATTGTGTTTATATTTGAACACTTGAAATATTTGAACTTTGATGCACTATGTTTATCTCATACATATAATATAATACAATATCTAAAATTACAATTTTGTGCATAAAAATTCTAATCCGATTAATCCTCGATTAATCCCCGCCTAACCGATTAATCGCTAGGCCCTATTCGACCGCCTCACTAGCGCCTAGCAATTTTTACAACCTTGCTAATGCCTTTGTGTTTTGTTTTCGGCATACAAGAGGCATCCCAAGGGTGTTGTTATTTCAACTACCACTAGACATAGAGAAAGACTCAGATGGTGTTTGTTTTCCGTAAAGAGGCTCTTAACATAACAGCCTCTTAATCTGAACCGTTCAGATGCGGTCAGACATTTTAGCCGTTCAGACCATTTATTTTTTTCCCGTTCAGACGCATTCAGAGGCAGTAAGATCTTAATGTTCTAGACTTGAGAGGGGTGTCTGAATGCCTCTCGTTGCCTCTTGCTGACACAAAAAAAACCAAAAAAAAATAGTACGAGCAAGCAAATGTGCGGTTTAAACATAAGTTTTTTTTCCCGTTCAGATGCGGCCAGATTCAGATACAGATGTGCGGTTCAGATTCAAATTCAAAGCCTCTTAAAAAACAAACACAACCTCAGTAAGAGTCTTGTTATTTCAACTACCACTGCATTCCCACACCAAAATTCTCTGATCAGACCTTATGTTAAATACTTATGGGCCTCAAGCCCAAGCTTCAATGGGTGTATTCATTTGAGGACAAAGGAAAGTGAAGTACAAACATACCAATTGTATATCAAAAAAATTAGGGTTTGTAAAGGTTAGGGATTTTCAAAATTGATTTGGGGCTATGTTAATTCTAGTTGTAATTAGTCTTATTTGGAGTGTTAACTTGGTGTTTCGATTCTTCATTCACACGAATCACCAAAATTCTCTTATCATACCTTATGTTAAATACTTATGGGCCTCAAGCCCAAGCTTCAATGTGTGTATTCATTTGAGGACAAAGGAAAGTGAAGTACAAACATACCAATTGTATATCAAAAAAATTAGTGTTTGTAAAGGTTAGGGATTTTCAAAATTGATTTGGGGCTATGTTAATTCTAGTTGTAATTAGTCTTATTTGGAGTGTTAACTTGGTGTTTCGATTCTTCATTCACACGAATCACCACCACAATTTGTATTTAATTTAATAAGTTGTGGTTTTCTGTTTGTTTCTGTAAAACGAATCTTGTGAATTGAAAATAAATAATGAGTAGAGTAAATGATTGTAATCTTGTTAAGTGGTGTTGTTGTTGCGGATATGGTGTGGTAAAAATTTGAGAAAACTAAAACTTGGTGTTTGTCTTATATTGATTCAAGGCTTAGTATCCAGCTTATACGATTAATAGTCGGCTTATATTTTAGTTTAATCAGCTTATCGAGGTTTTCGACTTAAATTCAAGCTTATGCGGAGCATTTGGTTTTTGACTTGTAATCTTATCGTAATCGGTCTACTGTGATTTCGGTTTAGCTCTTGTTATCCCGACTTGTGCTCGCGTATTAGTGTTGCCTCGGCTGAGATTAAAACCACTCGAGGTGTTCCATTTGCCTCGGCTGTGAAACAAACCCACTCGAGGGGTATTTGTCTTTGCTTGTTTTGTGTTCAGCTCGTACAACTCCATAACCATAAGGGTGACGAGTCACAGGTAGTACCCGATTGTACTGGTCACTAGTCGGGTAAGTTACTAATGCCTTTGTGTTTTGTTTTCGGCATACAAGAGGCATCCCAAGGGTGTTGTTATTTCAACTACCACTAGACCTAGAGAAAGACTCAGATGGTGTTTGTTTTTCGTAAAGAGGCTCTTAACATAACAGCCTCTTAATCTGAACCGTTCAGACGCGGTCAGACATTTTAGCCGTTCAGACCGTTTATTTTTTTCCCATGCAGACGCATTCAGAGGCAGTAAGATCTTAATGGTCTAGACTTGAGAGGGGTGTCTGAATGCCTCTTGTTGCCTCTTGCTGACACAAAAAAAAAAAACCAAAAAAAAATAGTACGAGCAAGCAAATGTGCGGTTTAAACATGAGTTTTTTTTCCCGTTCAGATGCGACCAGATTCAGATTCAGATGTGCGGTTCAGATTCAGATTCAGAGCCTCTTAAAAAACAAACACCACCTCAGTAAGAGTCTTGTTATTTCAACTACCACTGCATTCCCACACCAAAATTCTCTAATCAGACCTTATGTTAAATACTTATAGGCCTCAAGCCCAAGCTTCAATGGGTGTGTTTGTTTTTGCTAAATTTATTTTGAGTGTGTGCGTGTATACTGGGTCGAAGCCCAGTTCTGTATAGGGTCCATTTGGTTTTTAACATCCCACCATGGCAGTTTAGCTTGCGATAGAAATGAGTACGTTGGTTTTATTATCGACTTGATGAATTCCACGACACACACACACGACTCGCCGATTGAAACTCATCCGCATTCCAAAATTTGCAACACATCTCGTATTATATCACAAGTCACGAATTGATAACGGAAAATAGATAATGAAACTAAATTTGGAAACATACTACAAAACAAGTTTTACACACATATAATATAGACTTACAATTCTAATTCAAATGAATACTTTTTGCACTTTTGAAATTTGCTAAGATATAAACTTGTAAACACTTATTTACAAATATTAAATGTGTACATTAAAGCTTAGTAAAACTTGTTATACAACTTATGACAATAGTCACCGCAAACAAATACGGATATACACCCGCGTCATGCCTGATTTTTTTTCGGACAAATATACATTTGTAACCTATTATATTGACACTTACATCATATTTTCTAAGTACAAACTTAAATAAATACTTACACACTCTTTAAAAATAAATACATATATTTTAAACAAATATTTGTGACACATGAAATGTATTTGAAACTTACACTGTTTTTCTTGTTACAAATGTATACAAGTTAAATTATACTTAAACTTTCTCCAAACATATTTATTTTAACAATCAGTAGCGACATAAAGATAAATATAGTTATGGGTACACTTAATATACATATATATCTTCTTCATTTATGATACCCACTTAATCCAGAAACGCCTTATGTACTATTTTTTGTACATCGTCCTTCAGTTATCATTAAACCGAAGCCTCGTTCAGTCTCGATATTCTTCCTCATCTTATATTTATACTTCCCATGAGCTGAAATACACACACTATCACTATTTGATTTTCAATTGAGACTGCTTATTGCTGAGGTGAGTTTATAACTCCACTTTTATCTAATAAACTGTTTCATAAACTTTGGAGTGAGAAACATACAAAACACTTTTATGGACCAACTAAAAACTTATGTTTATTTAAACTGTTAAGTAGAGTAGCCTAAGCACATAAATCCCCCTTTTGGCCGAACTCATGAACCGTCAATTCCTGATGGGAAGCGCAAATGCTATAAATAGATCTATTGGGGTTGATTCCCCTGTTCGGGTTGACCGGATAGGAAACCGGACGTATGTCATGTCGAGATTCAAGTGTTTTAAAATTTCAACACTTGCAAGGCTTTTACTTAACATGCTTCTAGAGCATGCACACTATGGTTAAGCTTTGGTTGCATGAACTTAGTGGTAGCGTAACATGTTTCACAACTGTTTTGAAATGCTTATGATGATTGAATTGGTCCAACGCTGTTTGAATATTTAAACCTATGAACTCACCAGTTTTTTGCTGAATTTTAGCATGTTTTTCTCAGGTGTTTAATTTGCAGGCAAGGTAATGGCAAGGCAAGGGTCATACACTATCCACTGAAGTGTTTTTACACAAACTATGACTTATTTTTAGGAGACAACTAAAACATATGGGCCATATTTTCCGCACTTGACATTAAGTGTTAAACTCTTTAATGATTAATGAAATTTAAAAGGAGTATGTATTCCGTTCTTTATTATCTTGTGTTGTGAATACCAATTGAGTAGCACCCCGTGTGCTTTCTGTTACATATTGGTTTTCACAAACACATAAACAAGTACAAATATAGGCCGACTAGTATGAGTTTTAGAGAGAGAAAGTGGAAGAGAGTTGGGAACTTTAGTGAGACAAAGAAAAATAAATTATGAAAGCTCCAACCCTTTGTCTTGCTAGGCAAAGGGTATTTATATTTAGTTACATGAGACGCCTCCTACGGGCTGTGGATCATGCATACAGTGGGTAAAGACCCGTCCGTCCTCCACGGTGTTACATAACAAACTACTAACTATCACTAAATGATTACGACTACGAGCTTTCTAACGAATACATATACTTGAGGTGACCGACTCTTTAACTACCGGATTTTCTAAATCCTAACAATCTCCCCCTAAAGGACGTCACCTCAGTTACAAACAGATATTACATTTTGGTGTTCTTGGATTCTTGATAAGTTCTTTTCTCTGTAGCTCGTAGTCTTTGATTCTTCATGTTCTGCATGTTTTGATCATTATGTGAAGGTCTTTAACTGATCCACGTGATGGTGAGTTATTGAGCCAACTTTGAGATCATCAGCCACAATAAATCTCTGACTCATCCTTTGTTGTATCGCCATTATGTGAAGTTGTGACTTTTGGACCGACATGCTCACATTTTGGATCAGGATATCTTCTCATCAGAGTAGCGAAAGCTTTGTTGATTCATGATATTTGCAGCAGCGTAGCAGAAGCATGTATTTGAAAAAATCAGAGCCAGTTGATGAAGATATGCATTTATCATGATATCTTTAGAAGTGAGTGTGTTGTGTGAGCATGCGGTTATGGATTGACTCCTCAATTCTGATCAGCTGCAACCATCGGGTGTCCCTGCAAACAACATATAGCAATAAAGCACACGAAGGTGTCTTTGATCACTTTCGTTGAATGAGGTTACAAGAATCACGGTTCCCCGTTGATCAGTACAAGTACTGCCTGTGATCAGGTAGAATTCCGAAGAACCTCCTTGACAGGGTTTCACAGCTAATCAAGCCGTTCTCAAACCGGAACGTCTCAAAGAAGACAGCACGGAGTGAGTGAAGCAGCGAATTTAGATTCACTGATTGATGAAAAATGATTTGAAAAACAATCGTGTATTGCTTAATAGAAAGTGTTTTGCAATACAACGAAGGTTTTATGGAAAATCAATTATCAATCACAAATACCCCTTTTATTTTTGAAAACTTAATACACAGTCGATGTGCTAGAGAAAAGAATTGTTGAGCACAACGACCGGTTTTTCAAAGGTATCCGTCAATCCATTTCCTGGACCAGGGTTGATTCAAGAGTGAATCGCCCCATCGTTTCTATCCAGTTGTCACAAGCTTGATCTTTTGGAAAGATCTCATATGTCACCCACCAAGAGCTTGTTTGATGTTGGCTCTAGAAGGATTTCCATCTTCATCGTGAATATTTAACATATAACTCGGATGTTCTAGCAATACCACAAGGATAATGCGTAAGACTCTCAATATATACTTACTTTCCACATTGTGTGAAACAGCAAGTCTTCATTAATTTTGTGTCCTAATGAGATTTTGTGGATGATCTCTTGGCTCTAGACTCAATAGTGCACTTTTGGTTTCCTATGTCGGATACTAGGGAGAGGTTCTCCTTCTTCAATATCAACAATCTCTAAGAGAAAGTCGATAGATTATGTAGGTTCCCCGTGAGAATGAAACAAGTCCTTTTAAGAGGAACTTGAGTAGCTTGGGAAGTTTAGTGCAGTGCGTCACTGGGTCTATGACGTCTTGTCTTCAATACCGGTGTTACCTTGGTAACAACTAGTAGCATATGAATTGAACCCGGTTTCTGCCCTAAGGTTGAATTAATGGAGGGCTATTTCTTTTCACCCTTTTCACATTCATTTCTTTTTCATTCTTCAACCCCTTCAGTGCTTACCGAGACTTCATTACTAGAACCTTGTTGCGTTTGTTCCAGTGCTAGCTCTGTTTCAGTCTGCACTCACCTCTATATTCCTACCAATCCAATCCATAAGCAAGGGTGCTAGGGCGGTCTCGGCCTCCCTAGATGGATCCCTGTTAAGTGATCTATCACATCTCAAGAATCCATATAACTTTTTTCCTCTTTTTACTCTTTACCCTTCTCACGTCTGACTTTGTCTCGATCGTGACCTTGTTTGCGTTGTTCCAAGATCATTACTTCAGAGCCATTCGTGACTTCCCCAACTTCTTACTTTTTCTTTACTTACACTTTTCCCACTTTTCTTTATCGGGAGGTAATTAAGTTGGAATCCCGTCTTTGGCCCAAGTTAAGTATACGATGATCAACAATGGTTCCATTGTGGCCATAACTTCTGTTCTGCAGTATCTGGGTCACTGCGTGACGTGATTTGAAGGGTTCGATGAGTTCAAGGAGAATTTTCCTGAACAAAGTAAGAGTGCCCCTTGGATGTATTAGATAGCTGAAAGAGAATCTCTAACAACTATAACTTCTTCCTCTTGGAGAGGGATCATAGGCTGTATCCTTTGGTTTTCACGTGATAACTCAGATCTCGGTTCTCTAGTAGGTGTTTTAGAGTAATCCTGTGTTTTAATTACTTCTGAACGACAAA